>MU968335.1:106681-139129 GCA_034641835.2 Pinus albicaulis | reverse complement strand
CTCAGGCTGAAGAAGGAAAAACTCGAGGCAACATCAAACCAAGCTCAGCTTCGTAGCTAGCCCTACGAGGACAGGAGAGGGCTCTCTTCGGGTCTATCTCGGCAAAAGGTCTTCAAAGGGGCTGAGATGACCTAAATGAAAAACTGATAATGATTTTAGGCTAGTAAATAGATAGGAAAGGGGTCTCTGATAAATGACTGAGTTTTCTGGGCAGTATGGGGCAAAGATAGCAAGAGTAGGGAAATTAAATGAAAGACGCAGATTATTCCATAAGGCAAGATGGGCAAGAGCTTAAGCATTCAATTTGAAATTATATGGAGTGTAAAGAATGTTTAAGAATGCTGAAAAGGGCATGAATTCATGAATCCTTTTCAGACGGAGGAAAACGTAGAACTTGAATACTTTCCCAAGGCAGAGCAGCAAGCTGAATTCTGCCCTTCACACTTAAAAGTATTCAACAGGCAATGATTATGAATGAAACAATAAACATAACAAGAAACATATGAAAACAGAGAAAAACATAATGCTAAGTTGTTACCACAGGGATCTTATGAAACAGAGCTGAAAACTTTCAATTAAATCTCTGTTGAACTGTACAATGAAACTCTGATTTTTTCTCCCCACACCTCTGCCAGAACTCTCCAACCCTTTAGAAATGATTTTTCATACAATAAATAAGACTATCTGTAGAAAACAGATCGACAGTCAGAGGAGCTGTTACAATAGCTCATGAACTGAAAGCTAAAGATAGAGAACAATAACCAAATAATTTTCAAAAAGAAGGGCTGCGTTACACCTGAAATCTGTTTGATAACCCATGAGGAGGCACACCTATAGCGTAGATTTCATAATCTGAAGACCAGCATAGGTAATCGAATACTATTCCTTTACTAAATTCCGAGCTTAGAATCATGTAGTTGCTGATTTTTAGGCCTGAAAATTCTATTTCTGGAACGCCGGTTTACACATTCCTATACAACTGCCCTCAAAATGCGTTTGCCATTTCACATATATTCTTTTAACCTGAAGATGAATCTAATACCCGAGTATTGCAATGACTGCCACATGGGATATTTTTCAAGCCTAGCTGGAGGTCGAACTTTTCCAAACAAGGCACTGTAATTACTAAATTATATTAATTCTGACAAAGAACTTGGCAAACATTGTGGAATCATTTGTTTTGAATGTCAGTTATTGCAACGAACCCACGATTTTGGCCTGTTCCAAGATCTCCTTTCCCAGCAAAAAACCCCAAACCATAGGCAACTGCGCTAGCTAAAACGCGAGAGACCTGGGCTTCATATCATCACTATAATTAGTTGGTAAAAGAAGCTCCTCATCTGGACCAAGTGACCTCCCATCAAGAATTCCTAGGCGCTTTCAGTATACTATTGTCTTTCACATACTCTTTACGGAACTCATTGTCACCAATTTTATTGCGCCTTCTTTCCAAGTCGTGAGCTGACATTCCACATTCGAACACATGATCCCTTGAAGTGAAAACTGCAACAGTCACCAACAAATGTCAATTTCTCACTTTAATACTGATACAGAGCCATTCTGCTCTGTCTTTAAAACTGTTTCATTCAGCGCCAAAGAAGCTGCCAAAGCATCGACTGTATTTTCAAGAGCAATGTCCCTCAATTTAATTGAACATAAGTATTCTGAAATATCATGCTCAAGCTCCCATTTGACATCTTGTAATTCTAAGATTACTGAAGCATTTCTTTCCTTCTCGACCTCTAAGCTGCAACATTCCATTTTGATATGTCCATTGACCCATTTTTTTGTTGAGCCCGCTAAAATTTTGATGGACGATCTATGCCTTGGCCTTTGGAAGAATTCAATTCGTTCAACTCAGTTTGAGCTGTTCCTTCTATTTTTCTAAGCATTGACGTATCTACAAACCCTGGACACACATGAGTGACTCCAATATTGTATGGTAGCAGTTCCACGCTCAGAGCCTCAGCAAGTCCTCTAATATCATATTTTGTAGCAGTGTAAAGACCATGTCCATAAAACATATACAAAGAAGAAAGTGACCCCATAAGCACAACAGTTGAGGGATGCATATTTCCCCTTTGTTTCATCAATGGGAAAGCCACACACAATGTATACATGGTCCCGGCGAGGTTTGTCCCTATTGTAAGATCAATCTCTTTGACAGGTATTTTATCCATAAAGAAACTAGGAGCAATTGCAGCCTTACAGACAAGTGCATCAATGGGCTTCCACTCAAAAGATTCAGTTACAGCCACAGAAATTGCTTTATAGTCACTTATATCTGCAACCTTGAATGAAGGGAAGCCTTCCATGTTCAGTAAGTCGTGGCACATTGCATTAGATGATCAATAGATCTTTTAACAAGGAGCAGATCACAATTTTCTGTCCGAGGAAACTTTGGTACCGTTAATCTATACTTGACAAGACAATCCCAGAGTGCTGTTGCAAATTTGTTGGAATTAAATCCCGAAAGGTAGCTGTTGTTTGCAATTTGGATGTTTGGATAAGACTTGTAATAACTCCAGGCACTGTGTCACGAAAGTGGTAGCACACCCATAGCAGTGATTTGGCGATCTAACTGCTATGAATCTTGATGATAACACAGAATTATCAGAATGTTTCTTTTCTAGATAGTTCATTAAAACGTGGTGGAGTCCTTGCAATGTTTGAACACTTAATAGAGTCAAATGCCGCTTTGCATTTCTCACCATACAGCACACCTAACAGTGCAATTTTCCTGTGTATTTGACAATGATTCGATTGTCAGTGAACTTGGTCTCAGATTTCAGATTGTCCAACTTCATTCTTGTATAAGGCACTTTTGGACAGCTACAAGCCACACATGGTTCACTTTCAAGATAATAACCATTAAACTCCACCAAACTGCTGAGCGTGTTGTATAATTTGGCATTCTGGCATTTGGATGCAAAACTCTGTTTTGTTTGATTTCGCTTTGTCTCTGATTGCTGATGATGTTCTTTCTGTTTGTGCTTTTGCAGGGATAGGAGCTGATGAGTCCTGGCAAGGTGACCAGGGCCTGCATTTGACATTCTTCATGAGGGCAGACTTTAAAAATATACTTATTGCAAACAACTAATTTGACAATTTCTTCTCCAAAACAGGGTTTTGGAGAAGAATCATCCTTTTGATCATTGAAACTCCTGAAATAATAACTTACTGAACCTTCCTCTGGCTTGCACATGTTATTGAAATACTTCTGAAGACTAAACCCTGAGCTCAAGAATTAAAATGACTCTTTTCTGGACCACAGTAACATCAGTGACTGCAAATGACGAGAAATGAACTTTGGAGAATTTGATTCTAACTAATCGACAGACCGAGTCTACCGTATTCAAACCTTGTAGCATAGAATTTTTAAAACGATCTCTTGATTAAATTTATTCTTTTTTTACGTTTTCAGCATCCTTTTCCTGCAGTAAGAAAAAAATTTCAATTTGTTTTTCATTTTCAGAAACAAAATAAACAAATAAAAATCCATTTTTACCCTAAACCCTACATTCTTTTTGTTTCTACCCTTTCTTCTCCCTGTTTCTGTGAGTTCAGAATTAGGGCTTTTCATTTTAGATTTATAGGGTTTTTGTATTGCTATATATAGGCCTAAGACATCCAACCCATGGGACGACTTCCATAGTTAGATCCCAATCCATGTCAGCCCTTGCGTGAATTTTTGAAAAAAAAAATTACTTTTATCGGTGTGCCCTGCGTAACCTAGCGCACTGCGCAAGTAGTGTTACGCACTTTGTCACCGTCCCTACCATTCCCCGTCCCGCACAATGGAGAACCCATAACGTGACCTGTGAACACTGTCATGCACTGAAAACATCATCATTGCATCCCTCTGAGTATGAGCTTCATTTCCCCTTGAGACATCTCCTTGCAAAATCCATGAAAAACAGCTCTTTTTGCATTGGCGCGGGTCAATGGGCTTCATCATCGCATCACGAGGAAAATCCTACAAAGAGGCTTGCATGAATCGGTGCTCTGTCTCGCAGCGTTAGCCGCATCTGCACCAATTTAAAAGAGTTAAGTTTTTAAATAAAGTGATTTAAGTGTCAGAGTTTCAGTCAAACCTAAACCATTGCCTATCTTGAGTTGGGAGGTTTGGCTATGGGAGTTCCATGGAAGGGAAGTGGTTTGCCACCTTTCATGGAACCTTCCTTGATGATAGGGCCAATCCCACAATAATAAGGATCCCAACTCCCTCCTTCCCCATCTATAAAAGCTTGCTCATTTCCATTGCAAGCTAGTCTGGAAGTGCCTAAGCTTTGAATCTCCAAATTTCCAAGAGCCTTTGTGCTGTAAGAGCCCTCTTTCTTCCCTTAAGGCCGACCTGGCATGGAGACTATCGCGAGAGACTCTGGAGAGGTTTTCCTCTCTCCTCGGCGAGCTTGGCGAGACGCAACACCCAAAGACCCATCCGAAGGAGACCGCGACGTCAGAACATTGGTTGTACTCTCTTTCGATTGTTATTTAATGAATGATTACGGTTATGGTTCCACTCTGTTTTCACGTATGTTAATAACGAGTTATATCCTTTCTGACTGATATATAGTTGTGTATTCTGGATTTTATGCTTGTATTCGTGTTGTTTCTTGCATGTGCAGATGTCCATCCGCGGAGATCGTGGGAGGATCGTGATCTGCCGAGGCTGAGGAACGGGAACTCTTTTTTCTACGGATCATAGCATTGGATTCCAGGTAGGCCTCCATCTTTGGTCTTTTATTCGTAACTAGGAATCTGCGCTGTAACATTTGATGATTGTTGCTAGACCCCTGTTGGGCTAGTAGGGATCGCCTCTGTCCGTAGAGGGGATTTACCTCCTTAACAATTTGGCGACCATACTGGGGATCGTCTAGATTTCACTGTCTCGCTTAGATTGTCTCGTTTTGATTATTTTATGATTTTCCTTGCTTGGTTAGCCTTCTGTGTTAGGTTCTTTTGCTATCTTTTGTTTCTTGGTTTGCTTAGTGTACATTGATTTGCTTCTGGAGTAGTTCTTTCTTGTTTTTGGCTGAGAAACTCGACTGGCGCGCTTTTTAGCCCGACAGTCGCGCCAATTGGCGCATGTTGCTTTTGTATAGCCCGCGCCAATTGCTTTCTGGCGCCAGTTGCAGCCTTACAGTCGCGCCACTCCTGTAGGGTTTTTTAGTTTGCTCAGTTTTGAGCTCTCTGGGTCTGGTCAGTGCTTTTCTTCTTGATTTTTCGACTACCTGAGTGTGTTGGAGTCCTATTTGACTGGGAATTTGCCTTCGTCCTTTGGTTGTTTGCTTTTATCTATCGATTTCACGTTTTAAGCCCTAGGGCATCTAGTGGCTTTGTGTATCGAGCCCTCCTTGGGAGTTTTGGTGTTTTGTTTATCCAGTCAACTCTCTGATTGCTCCTCTGCATTCTTTTAGTAGTTGTTCACTGTTTTGTTGCGATTTTTGGGTGATTTCTCGTTTCTTCATTCAAATTTCGTTTGGTCTTGCTTTGGGCCTAGATCACATGGTCCATTGGAGCCTTTGAGTCTTTTTCTTGGTTTTGAGAGACTTTGGTCGATTTGAGATCTGATTGCTTGTGTCATTGAGTGAAATTTGTTCGTTTTGCTCTCTCAATATCATTTCTCAAGTTGCTTCTCTTTTATTTTCAGTTTGTTTAGTGCATCTAGCTATCAAACATTGAAAATTACAAAAAAAAAATCTCTTTTGCTTTTGGTTGATTAGTGCAAATTGAAATTTTTCGATTTTACTAGTAATTAGTGATTGGAATGAAAAATTTTCGATTTCATTAGTTGCATTAGAGATCTCATTGTTTGTCTTCCAATCATTTTGTTTGTGTAAAGACTCTCAACTCTTCTGTAGCTAGTTTTCATCGAACGAAATGGTCTACTGTGGCATGTAGCTTTGCATTTAGGAGTTTTTGAAACAATACATTCGTTAGGGCCTGAAAATTGAAACCTAATTGAAGATCAACTTTAAAATCCACTCAATTAACCTAAGGCAGCATTGAAATCTAACGAAACATATTTAGAGGTCTAGGCTAGAGACGTGTTCCGGTGTCTTTAAACCTAGCAGCTGTCGTTCGCCTTTTGGCTTTAGACAGCGCTAGTACGGACTTGTGCTCCCCATACCGTCGCGTATATAAAGGGAGACCCCTCTAGGTTTTCAATCCTTTATCCACAGGAAGACGAGTCTGCCGCCCTATACCCGTGATACACCGAACACAGCATTCGGGGAGACTACCTGCACGTACGGAAAGTCCTTGGTCGATTTCTGTTTCATTTTAGAAACCAAGGTGTATATTGCAGTTCACGGATATTTGGTACACCCTTTGTGCCTAGTTTTTCCTGAGCAGTCATTTGGTCTTTTCTGACTCCCTAAATTTGAAAAGATCGTCAAGCGCTTGTCCTTTCACGCTTGTATCAAATCTGAAAGAGATAGAGTCATCTTTCTATCGTTTCTCGACTCTTAAAATATGAAACGGTAGAGTTTTGTTTCATTGTCATAAAATTAACTTCCTACGAAATATCCTGTTAAAGTTAGTTTCTTAGGTGTTGCTCAAGATCGTTTTTGATGGCAACTTTTTCAGAGTTCACCAACCAAGGAATCCCCTCAGAAGGGAATCCTGGTCATTTTCCTCCCTTTGGAAATGTTGGTGCTCCTTACATGGCGACGTTGTCCCTTCCTGGATTAACGGTTGGGTTGCCTGTTTGGTTGTTCTCAACCTCTGTAGTTCCGAATGTCTCCACTACTGTTCAATCAGTTCCTCCGATGGAACAACATCATGTTGATTCCAAGGTGGACCTCTCCCCTTCTTCGCCTGTTTCTGCGTCCTCCTCTTCTACTTCGCCTGGTGAAAGTCTGGATTCGAGTAACCAGGTGGCTAAGAAGAATAAGAAGAAGACAAAGAAGGAGAAATCTGATAAGAGAGAGGCTAAGGTTTCAGCTACTGTTTCTAAAATATCTCCTCTTGATAAACCTTCCAACCCTCAACGGAAAGTCAAGTTCCCTTGCATGTTGTGCACGGGAGACCATCTTCTTCTAGATTGCCCCGCATTCCTAAGGTGTTTAAGAATGGTCCACTTGCTGTCCATGCCTGCTTCCGGAGTCAAGTTGGGGGCACGTATTCAATTGGTGTTGGTAAGTTCCTAAGAAGCAGTAAGATTACCAATCCCTCGTAGTTGTAGCACCCATGCCATTCACCTTTATCCTTATATGGATGAAGCCAAGAGAGTCTCTGACAACTCGACCGGTTCTACACCACGCCTCCCGGCTGGTTATAAACAACTTTCTTTGAGTCTTCCACCAGCTGATGCCACGATTGGTCAAGAGTCATCCTTAGTCGATCCCGCTCCCTCGGAAATTCAAATTTAGGAATCCGTTCCCGACAAACCACTGGTCGTGGGATCAGTTGAACTGACCCCATCTACGGTGCACCAGGTCTTTTCCGTTGAGAGTGGATCTCACACCCCTCATGTTCTTCTGGTTTCTTCAGATTCCTCGAACTTGGAGAAAGATTCTCCCGTCCCTATATCTCAAGAAGTTGCTCCTCCCACCTTCGAGATGGAGGTTGTGGAGGATGCTCCTTCTTCTTCTGTAACACCAGGGGAAGACCTTCTCGGTTCGATGGTAGCCCCTCCGAGTAGTTTAGTCGCTTCCTTTGATTGGAATCGATTTGCAGGATACCGCCTTCCGTCTTATGTGCCTTTCGAGATCACAGTACAGGCTTTTGGTCTGGTTGTACCCAGCACCATTATAGACGAAGGCGCCTCTGTTAGTATTTTATCCTCGACTACTTGGCAAGCTTTCGGTTCGCCGCCGCTTGCGCCTGTTACGCAGAATCTGTTGGCATTTAACAGAAGAACGAGTCAACCTTTAGGGATCCTTCCAAGGTTACCCGTTACTTTGGGAGGTAAAACCATCCATATGGACGTGATGGTTGTTCCAGGCCCCTTGGATTTCAATCTGCTCTTGGGGCGCGATTACACCTATGCCATGGGAGCACTTGTCTCCTCCCTCTTTCGTGTGGTCTGTTTTCCGCATGAAGGAAGGATTGTGACCATTGATCAGCTTTCATTCTTTGGTCCTGATGTGGCAGCTGGCCCACCATCATCCCTTCCTGGTTTTTATCCACCCGTTGTATCTGCCCCACCGCAGGTCAACTATGTGTCTACCTACCCCGTGCCTGTGCTCAGTGATGATGCCGTCGTGCATCAGGTGCTGGGGGCATTGGGTCCTGACTTCCAGGATGTTTTCCTTCCATCGGGAGTGGAACTCTTGGAAGCGCCGCCTTCTTGTTCATTTTGATGTAAGCCGGTTAGAGCACAGTTCCCTCCCTGTGTCAAGCTCTTTAAAAAATGAAACCAGGTTGTCGGAGCACAGTTCATTGTCTTGTGTCAAGCTCCTTAAAAAATGAAACAAGGTCATTGGAGCATAGTTCCTCCACTTGTGTCGAGCTCCTAAAAACAATGAAACAAGTTGTTTGAGGATAGTTCTTTTAAGTGTGTCAACCTCGTTAAAATAATGAAACACGAGCATGTTCAATTCGACTTTTTGTTTTGAACCTTCACTCCATTTTCAATGGACTGAAGCTTGGGGGGCATGCACCTCGAATTGAGACACCATGCTGGGGGGCATGCCCGTCTTTCTCATTTCAAGCATAGTTTGCATATATGTGTGTGTTCATGTGTGTTTTTAAGCTTGCGTAAAAATGAAATGTGTGAGTAGATACATTGTGTGAATACATTTCGCATTGGGTCGTTTGTTATGTAACTGATACATTAGATTACATTTGTATTAGACATTTGCATGACACATAGAAAACATCATCACATGTAAAAGATCCATCCAAATAGTCATATGTATATATATATATATGTGTGTGTGTGTGTCGAAATGTTTGCACAGTGTGCATCGCATAAGTCAAAATATACATAATCGTCTTAAGTACATCCGGAGACGATACGTCTCTCAAAAAATAGGTGTGGTATAAATCCTAAGAGCTAATCCGCATGGTGCTCATGATAGCATGTGACTGCACGCACTAAGCGTCTCAGGATTCGGTGGATCTGACTTGGAACTCCCACCGTATGACGCTAGTATGCCATCGGTACGTCCGCCAGCTGAGCATAGTCCGGGATCCCTCGGGCAATGCCCTCGAGATTCTGGATCAACTCCTCTCCTCCGGTGCCCTCTCCCTAAGGATCAGGGGCGAGTTGAGTCCTCCGTGAGATTGGAGACATCCCAGCTGGTCTCTCAGGTCCCACATCTGCATACATATATAAAATGTGTTAGGACGAATGTGTATTAACAAAAAAAACATAAAACATAAAAATAAAAAACATGAGGTCTTACCCAACTCCTCGTCCCAGTCATCTCCTTCTGGCAGTGGGAGATCTGGGTCTCCGGTGAAGTCAGTTCCTGCATATGGCCAGTCCTCCACAATGATCAACTGGCACCATAACCACCTAAAGAACTCCGGCCTCCAGGACATCTGTTGGCCGCCTCTAGCTCTGGGCATTAGTGCTGCCCAGCGAGCCATTCTTGTCTCGCGTGGTATCGGATTTGCTACTATGGCCCCTTAGCCCTGGAATATTGGTAAGCATTCCAGAATGAACGATACCAGGATGGACCCATAGCCAAACTGTTTCAGTTTAGCTTGTTTGCATTTTGTGAGCTGCCTTTTCATGTTTATTGTTACTGCTGTTGCCCAGTCGAACAGTAAGGGACTCATGCATTCTGAGGCCAGCAGGAGTTGGGCCTTTGTGGCCTCGTGCGGTGCCTGCGATCCTGCAGCCCGCGTGATGGTATGTAGGACAACTCTCAATGCCAGATCGGGGATAGTGTGGATATCCACCTTTTTGCTCCCTGATCCCATTTGTGCTCCTTGGCACACTCGTGCCATCACTTCTTCCATCTTCTCGCCAGATGGTCTGCTCCCAGTCAGGATGGGTACCGGACCTCTGCGAGACAATCCGGTGATGAAATACACATCAGAAACCTCCAGCTCCAATACCTGATCTCGCAACTTGAACACTTATTCATGTTCGTCCCAAATACTGATCAAATACTGGAGGAGCTCGGGCTGAGCTCGTAGACAGGGTGTAAGGAAGAACTTCTTTAGCCCACAGTTTCTGAGGGCATTCATGCAAGCCTCACTTTCTATGGCCTGTTCATCCTCTTCTCCATGCTCTCGTTCTTTCCATTCAATCACCATTTTGCTTGATTTCCTGCATCCACATGGTCATAAACCCTTGATTAGATCTCTGGTAGGTTTCAAATTTCATTCAAATTGATTAAAATCTCGAATTTTTAGGCGGAATTTTAGGTTCGGCCGCTGGCGCGGCTGTTTTGTGAACAGTCGCGCCACGTGGCGCGAGCCCTTTGCATAAAAGAGCCCATTGGCGCAGGTTCGTGCCCGATACCCGCGCCAATGAGCGCAGCCCTAAAATTTCAAAGAGTGGCCACAGAGGGCTGATACATAAGGGAAAACTATTAAAAAATGGATTGAAATGAAGAGCAGGGAAACACCTCTTACCTGTAGCAGACGAGAATCTGAATGGTCAACCGGATCTGTCGCAATCACCGTCAGAAGTTTGCACTCCAAATGGACCACTGCTGCTTTTTACCAAGGTAAATAGTAAATGTAATTTTATTTTTACCATTTTGGCATATTTATAACTTTTTTGACATAAAATGAGTTTTAAAAGTTAGTTTTATCAAATATTTTAATATGTTATGTCGAAAATGGGTTTTACGCTTGCTTGGTATGTGCAGCAGCAGGTTTTTGCGACTTTAACGATGGAAACGAGTTGTATTTTATACTTTTTCGGACTCGGTAAATACATGAAAAAGTCACTTTGGAGTCATATTTCAGCTCTTTTCTGACTCTCTAAACATGAAAAGATTGCCGAGGCCCTTGTCGTTTCGATCTCATTAAAATGGACACGAATCGACATCTACCCAGTATACGTTTACCCCTTTTTCGGGCTGGGATGGATTGATTACGAAAAAGGAATACCCTAGCCTATCGCGACTAGGAGGTTTTCTCGGATATTGTTTTCTACCTTTTCGGATCTGAGGAACTATTTACGAAAAGGGGCCTTTGGAGTTTACTTTTCTGCTGTCTTTTCAAACTCTCTAAACATGAAAAGACGCCGAGTTCTTCCTTTGTCAGACTCGTTAAACCCTGATGACATCGGATCTAGTCGAAATGACATTCTCCGAGTTCCTCCTTCCTAGGACTCATTAAATGCACTAGGATGGATTCGCCCGAAGGGCGGACTTATATTGCAAGCATATGCTATCCCCTTCAAGCTTGTTATCAAAAATAATTGGGGTACTCGCCAGAAATGGTGGGGGAAAAATGGAACCATCGTCGTTGTCGTCGGCAGTATGTCGCTCTTGAACATGGCACTTGTCTGCATTCGTGTCGGGTTAGGGACATCTCATCTCGTTGTTTCACTTTGCTTCCATGGGTTTGGGTAATCTCTTTTGACCTCTCATCTGTTCACTGCCTCGTCGCCATGACCTTTGATCTGTTGATGTCAAATACTGCCAAGTCCATTGTCGTGTCGTTTATATGTTCAAGAGAAGTTGGCCTCTGCGAATATCAACCTTCCTCTGTTTCTCATATGATCCTGATTCACAACAAAACATTATGTTCCTCTGTCTCGTGTCGATGATGTGGAAATCATTATGGCCCACCTTCGATCAAGGTCACTTCCTGTCGACTTCAACTCATTATCCAGGAAGTTGGTCTAGAGACTCCTGATGGTACCTTGGAGCCTGCATGCCTTAATGGCAGGTTCGATTAAGTTCGACAAGTTTAACACGTGGTCTCTCAAAAGTGATTCTATCGGGTTCAACACCATCATTGATTCACATACGCCGTAGATTTTACCTCGTAGTACCTTGAGAGCCATAGTAATGGTTGGTGGTTCTCCTCGTGTCTCAATGTGCTCCTCATCATTGGCTGGTAATCAGACGATGTTCTTGCATGTTCGACATCAGCTCACATATTCACATGCTTGAACTTGTACTTTGTTTGGGTCGAGATGGAGCGCAAGACCCTGGATTGTGTCCGTTGTAATCCAGGCTGCGATTGTGGATTATTATCATTATGTACATGACTCACTGATTGGATGGCTGCGACCATACCTGAGTCTATTTGTTTGATCTTAGTTGGATGGCTGCGCCCATACCCTGGATCCGGATTATAGCATACTCTGTTTCGGATGGCTGCGCCCATACCGCATATACATCATGTACTTGAGATATCAGTTGTATCTTTCTGCGCAGGTTTTCCGACGGCGGGCCTTCAGTTGAACATGTTCTCGTAAAGCATTTCACTCCTCTCTCTCTCGGGCCTCATACTTTAGGGGGCATCTGTTACACAATAATTTGTCACCGTCCCTACCATTCCCCGTCCCGCACAATGGAGGACCCATTTTGTGACCTGTGAACATTGTCATGCCTTGAAAAAATCATCAATGCATTCCTCTAAGCATGAGCTTCAATTGCCCTAAAGACATCTCCTCGCAAAAAATCATGAAAACATCTCCTTTTGCATTGGCGCGGGCAGACAGTTCATCACTCGCGCCAATGGGGAAAATCCTACAAAGAGGCCGCGCCAACTGGCGCTCTGTCCCAGAGCAGTAGTCGCGCCAGCCAATTTAAGGAGTGTTTTTTAAATAAAGATGGTGGAAGTTGTGTTTCAACAAACTCAGAAACCATTGCCTATCTTGAGTTGGGAGGTTTGGCTGCGGGAGTTCTATGGAAGGGAAGTGGTTTTGCCACCTCCTATGGAACCTTCCTTGTTGATAGGGCCAATCCCACAATAATAGGGATCCCAACTCCCTCCTTCCCCATCTATAAAAGCCTGCTCAATTCCATGGCAAGCTAGTCTTGAAGTGCCTAAGATTTGAATCTCCAAATTCCCAAGAGCCTTTGTGCTGTAAGAGCCCTCTTTCTTCCCTTAAGGCCGACTCAAGTAAGGAGACTATCGTCGAGAGACTCTGGAGAGGTTTCCCCTTTCCCTGGCGAGCTTTGTGAGACGTGACTGACTGGAGACCCATTCGAAGGAGACCGCGACGTCAGAACATTGGTTGTACTCTCTTTCAATTGTTATTTAATGAATGATTACGGTTATGGTTCCACTCTGTTTTCACTTATGTTAATAACGAGTTATATCCTTTCTGACTGATATATAGTTGCGTATTTTGGATTTTATGCTTGTATTCGTGTTGTTTCTTGCATGTGCAGGTGTCCATCCGCGGAGATCGTGGGAGGATCGTGATCTGCCGAGGCTGAGGAACGGGAACGCTCTCTTCTACGGATCATAGCATTAGATTCCATGTAGGCCTCCATCTTTGGTCTTTCCTCAGAATTCAGGGAACTTGAGGAACTTGCGCCGTAACATTTGATGATTGTTGCTAGACCCCTCGCTAGGCTAGTGGATCGCCTCTGTCCGCGCAGGGGATTTACCTCCTCAACAAGTAGTATTGGCTAAAAAATTTAAAACAATTTTTTTTAATCAATGCGCCATATGTCAAATAGCATCGATGCACTATTTCATTATGGCGCACGCGCACGTGTTGTTTCACAATATATATATATATATATATATATATATATATATATATATTATGTTAATTGGTGCACCATGTAACATATAACGCACCGCACTAGGTCTCCTAGTTGACGGAGAGCATCGTACGATGGTCCCTTGTTTGCGCGGGGCGTTTATAAGATTAGGCCACACCACCCCCTCCACAACACCATATGCTACAAAAACTAACACTAGACTATTTTTATTATTTTTTCCGTGTTAATCGGTGAGATGGTTGACATGTAATGCACTGGTGCTCCTTGTTGCAATAGAACACCGTACGATGTATTATACTGTTTGGATGGTGCGTTTAGAAGACCACCATGCACCGACATCGGTGCGTACACCATGAAAAGCACACCGATTTCTTGATATATATTTTTTAACCTAAAAAGTTGATGATTTATTTATAAAATATATTAATTAATAATATGGTACATGTTTCATATTGATAAAAAAAAATGGCTGACAAGAGATCAAGTAACAAAAATACTGATAACACATCAAGAAAAGCAAAATAGGCAAGTTCTTTGTAAATTCTTTACAAAAATATTATTTTTGAACTATATGTAAGTTTAACACAAAATGACGAAGCTCGATAAAATTATTTCTTATCTAGGACCAGAAGAGTGTAAAAGCTTGATGGAAAATTTGCAAAAGCATGAAACGGGTGAATGAAAAAATACTATCGATCCAATATGAGTTTCTTTTTTTAATTTTCATTAATAATATACTTAAAATTATTAGATAACATGTTTCAAACAATCTATTAATTCATGTATGTTTAATGTTCTACAAAGGGACTAACAACTTAGAAAAGGAACGTTGCTCTTGTAAGAAATGAAAAAATAAGAGAACATGCAAATGAAATGAATGCCCTTAGCCTAGTCCGGAGTGGTGTTAGAGGTTAACAAAGGGGAGGAAAACTTTTACAAAAGTTCGAGGGATCTAATGGAATGAATTCATAAACTTTTTTCAAACTTACAATACAAAAAATCTAATCTAATGATTCTAAGAAATCAAATTTTATCTAAACTATAGGAAGAGTTTCCAGAGAATTGGTCAATGAGACATGTCAGAATTTTAATAGCAAAAACGTACAACAACAAAAAAGAAGGAATGAAAAAGTAATATTCCTTTAAATGTTTGTCTAGAATTATTTATAAATATCACCTTTGTTATATTTACTTTTCATATATCAATATAAAAATTAAATAGTTTATTGTCATGTTACATTTTCAGGAAGATTATGAAAATCTCAAAAGATGAACAAGCTGATATCAGAAATATGCTAGTAGGAATGTCCAAAAAGGTGTACAAGGAGATGGTCAAAGTAATGGACAAAATTGCATCGCAGGAGGAGCCATCTCAACAACAACATGCTTCAAATGTAATATGTAATCATTGAATTTTCCAATCATTAGGTACAATAATAAAAAATTTATCATTAAATATTAATTTTCAAGTATCTTCTTACATAAAAGAAAAGAAAATGGAACCCATTCAACACATAAAACAGGAGGACAAGGAAGAAAAGGGTTGATATCTAAGTTTGTGAGTAATTATTACTTCCTTATAACAACTTAACTAGATTTCGTTTTTGTATATTTTAAGTTGCTTTACAAAAATCATCATTGAATGTCTTCAAACAGATGCTAACACACAAAGAAGAACCATCACACGAATTGATTGACATTGGGTTAAATATGGGTTGTGAGTATATGTTGGCGTATCATAAATTAATTGTGGAATTTTTAAGCATCTATCAATCTTTTTTTCCTTAGCTCCCTCTATAATTAATATAACAGAAAAATATTTTATATTAAATATATGATTTGTTATGGGGTATAAAACTTGCAGGAAAAACAGTATAGAACTGTGCCAACAGATGAAATCTTGAAATATGGCATACTATATGGTTTTGAAATAATGTGTATAGTTCATGAGTCAATTGTTGCTATGGTATGTCATTTCTTTTCGATTTACATTGATGCATATTATTTAATATTGCAATTTTTATTATTCTCACCAATGTATATACACTCATTACAGTTTATTTTTATGTTTGTAGATGGAAGGTGAAGAAGAAAACAATCAACATCGTGAACAAAACATTCCTGAAAATAACCCAAGTCATGGAAGTAGCTCGAGCAGTGACAGCAGTTCAAGCGAAGAATGATGATCATTATGTTTGGCTATCAAAGCAAGCATTGTATTTTTTGAAATATTTTTCTGTGAAATCAGACTTTTTGTTTAATGTAATGGACATAGTGTCCCAATTGAAAGACAAAGGGATACCAATAACTGTCCCATTTTGTATGACAAAGACTGTCTTATATATATATATATATATATATATATATATATATATATATATATATATATATATATATATATATGTTTTAATTTATTCTATTGTGTTCTCCATTTGCCGCTCGTAAAATGTAACACCATTAATTAATGTATGAATGATTAATTATTATATCGAAGAGATGTGAAATTTGATGATATGATATAACAAATTAATCCAAACATCACATTCAAATGTACTAATAAAAATTTAATTTATATGAATATTGTTATAAGATATGCGTCGTTCTTTGATGAATAATGAATTTTAAAAAATCACAATAATTATGATATGATATGATATAACAAATTAATCCAAACATCACATTCAAATTCATTAATAAAAATTTAATTAATATGAATATTGTTATAATATGTGTCGACTTTTGATGAATAATGAATTTTAAAAAATCACAATAATTGCACTGTCACAGGTCGATGTTTCTAAAAAATACAAAATGAACACTAGTGCATGTCAATTACTATACATCGGTGTGTTTGTATGATACAGAGCACCGGTGCATTTCTACGACCTATGGGCACCGCACAAATACCAATACCAATTATAAATCTCGATGTGTTTGTCCGATACTGCGCACCTATGCATTTATGTGAGACTATGCATTGGTGCATTTGTACGACCTATGGGCACCGCACAAATACCGATACCAATTATAATTCTTGGTGTGTTTGTTCGATATTGCGCACCGATGCGTTTCTATAAGAATACGTACCGGTGCATTGATATGACCTATGGGCACCGCACAAATCCCAAGAACAATTAGAATGGCCCCGTGCTTTGTATCACCAACACTGCGCCTGGTGCAGTTTTAGACCTTGACGGCCCGGTGCATGCACCTTTGACCGCCTTGGGGGGACTGTCTATGTCACACACACCGGTGCGTTGAAACATCATAGTGCACCGATGAAAAAAACATCTATAATAACCTTCGACCGCCCATGTTTTTTCAGTTGTGTTGAAATTCCATTAAAAGCTCCTCCAAAACCTCCGTTACCAAAAATGGATGTTGTAGCAAATGTTTTTTTGACAATTTTGGCCATTTATATAACACTAAAAACCTCCTTTATAACCTCCGCTGGATGTTCTTTTCCTTGTAGTGTCACTAGATTTATGCCAGTATTTCTTTCTGTAGGATTGCCAGTATTTCGGCATCCAGTTTTACTCAGATTTTGTCATTATTGCATAATAATAAAACCCTTAGTTGTTACACCGGTTTTCCCGCTTTGGTGTTTTCCAAGGACTTTTGTCCAAAAATAATGGTGTTAATTCTATGTGTGTATGCTAGCATTTCTTCCAATGTTTTATTCTTCCACAATTTTATTTGTATAGATTGCAGTGTGATTTTGTTGTTCAGTGTAGGCATCATATCGAAATTCCCAAGGGCGGTGAAGTCATTCTACCAGGAAGCCAGGTTACTTGTGGGGAATTTATTTTTCTGAGTGAGGGGAAAAAAATATTTGATCTCTCCAGATCGAGTGATTCCAGAGGTAGAGGGAGAACTCAAAAAATTTCATTGATAATATCTCTCGCTGGACACAAAGGGTTTCTATAGCATTTTTCTAGTGCAAAACCTGCGTTGGGTGGAAAAAGAGCACACGCTAAGAAAAAATTTCTCTCAGGGAACTTCTGGTCTTAGAAGTTTGAATTTTTAGTTGCAGATTGGTAGTAGAAGCTAGCAAAGCCATGTTTTCCAGGAGGGAGTGTGAATATCAGAGCAAGAGTCAAGAACAGGGAAAGAGGGAGTTTTTTACATTGTTAGAGATGGCCACTGCAGGGCTTAGATATTATGACAGTTTGGATGGTGTTTCCAACTACTTCATATGGAAGGAAAGTATCTCCTTCCTTCTAGATGAATTTGGCCTGAAGGCCTACATCGATAATGTGGTGGCAATCCCCACGGATGTTGATCAGCTAAAGGAGTATAAAAAGGAGATGGAACATGTGAAGCGACTAATTATAGATGGAGTATCAGATCATGTAGTCTCGCATATAGCTGACAAAGATATTGCTAAGAAAATGTGGGATTCTCTCTTCACGTTATATTAGGGTACTTCCGAGCAATGAAAGATGTATCTTGAGGATAAGTTGACGCTCATCCGAATGTAGAAAGGGGAAGGCGTACACACCTACCTCACCAGGATTTAGGAAGTCTGATATCAACTAGCGGCTATTTGGGAAACACCTCAATCTTTAGAGCTAGTGTGATTAGCTCTCAACAACGTCTTAGAGGATTGACAAGTATTTTTCCAAGTATATTGGGAATAGACATGCTACCATGATGGAATATGATCTGGGTTTATTTGCAACAAGAGGAGTTGTGACAAGCTATTCTGAAGAGCTCCATCAGTGACAACAACAATGGGTTGAAGACGGTGAAGGAGGAGGAGAATGTGGCCCTTGCATCTAAGGGATAGGGGGAGCAGGGGAAGAAGAAGAAGGACCTGTCAAAGGTCAAGTGCTTTAGGTGTCATGAGCTCATTCATTATAGTATCCAGTGTCCTCTAAAAAATAAGGACAAGGAGGAGAAACGGGACTACTAGGGAGCTTTAGCAGAGATCGATAGATATCCTCCAGGTTGGAGGAAGACTTCGTTATGTTTGTCGATATACCTCCAAAAGTGAGGTGGGGTGACTTGGTTTTGTACCACCAGAGCACTATATATGGGCAGGTGTTACATAGCATTTTTTCACCATCCCTGTAATCCGCATCCCGAACATTGGAGGACCATTTCAGTGACTTATGTGTATTCCCATACCTTGCAAAAAGTGTCATTGCATCCCTTCGCTTGACAAGAACATTTCCTCTGTTGATCATTCCATAAGAAGGCTCTCAAAAACATATGATTTTGGGTCGGCGATGGTACGCAGTTATGGCCTTGCACCCATAGAGAAATTAATACTGGGCCTCGCGCCCATTGGCGCTTTGTCTCAGTGGACCGCCTGGGTCGAGTTGTTTTTGGAAAAAATTTTAAAATAGAAATGAAATTTCCATGCCTAACCACTTCGTGAGCGGATTCATCATGGTTTGTTCGACTGAATAATGTCGAATTCCTTCCTTTGGCTTCTTGTTTTCTATAATTGAGCAACTCCCCAAAGGATAAGGCCTCCCTTCCACCTTATGATGGATCCCAAACCACCTCCTCCTCTCCTATAAATACATCCTTCTCACATGGTTACAGCTAGTTGAACAATCCTTACTATAGCTGGTTTGAAAAATAAGGCAGAGAGGAATCCATTATCGAGAGAGATTTTAGGCCCATTGCCTCACCAAGTCTGATTCCTGACAAATGATTGAGACGCATTTGACTGAACCCATTGAAGGAGGTTGCAACGTCAAGGCTTTAAGGTTGTAAACTTATTTTCTCTATCATTAACACAAGACTCTTTTTTTGGTTCCAATTTTGTGTTCGATAATATGCAAAATGTTTGATTCTCCTTAACCAATCGAATAGCTGTAAATGAAAATATGTTTTCGTATGCTGTCAACATTCACTTTATCCTTATGTAGGTACACTGACATTACCACTGAAATATTGCGACGTGTGAAGAAAAATATCATTGGATCACTGCTGTAAACGACAACAAAAGCGTTGGACCAAGGTAGGCCATCTATCCTAACTCATTTTCATTTATAAGTTAGGATTCTGAAAGTCCAACTTGTTCCCTTGTTTCTAGACCCACTCCAGGGCTAGAGGGATTGCCTCTGTCCGCAAAGGGGATTTACCTGCACAAAAATTTGGTGACCATACTAGGGATGAGTGTGTTTGTCGTCTCTCATTGTTCATCTAGTGTTTTGCTTGTCGATTCGACTTTGATCATATTAATACTTTTCTGCTTTGTTTTTCCTGTTTGAATGTTTCCAGCCATCCAATCAGAAGAGTCATGCATATATTCATGATAAACCAAATCATCTCGTAGCCTAGATTTTATCAAACAAAACCCAGGTTCTTGCACTCCATCTCGTCCCAAACAAGTATAAATTCAAGCATGCAAATAAGTGAGTTGAAGTCAAACATGAAGGAAAGTCACTTAATTACCAGCGAATGATGAAAGTTGTTAATTGGCATGAGAGAAACCACCAATAATGACAATGTTTCTCAAGGTACAACTAGTACAATCTGAAAAATGTGAACAGTGCGCTGGCGTCGAACACCCGCGGAATCACTCGATCGAAGGGCAATGATGAGGACTTTTCGTCGAACGCAAAGAAAATTCCATTGAGGCATGCAAGCTCCAAGGTACCGGAAGGGAGTCCCTAGATCATATTCCTGGATAATGAGCTGAAGTCGACAGGAAGTGACCTGGTCAAAGCATGGCCATAATGTTTCCCACATCATCGACATAAGACACAGGAAAAAGATGATAGTGAATCAGAACCAAACAAAGGATCAGAGGTTGAAAAATACAAAAAGAAACTTCTCTTGAACATATTGACGACACAACTCCAGAATTTGGCAACATTTGACATCAGAGGATCTGGGGTCATGATGACGTGGCAAAGAGTAGATGAGAGGTCAAAACAGATTACCCAAACCCATGGAGGAAAAAATGACGAAATGGGATGTCCCCAACCTGACACAAATTGTAGACAAGTGTCATGTTCAAGAGCGACATACTGCCGACAAGACTGAGAATTGGTTCCATTTTCCCCCACCATTTCTGGTGAGTACCCCAATTATTTTTGGAAACAAGCTTGAAGGGGATATCATGTGCTTGTCATATAAGTTTTTCCTTTGAACAAATCCATCCTAGTACATTTTACGAGCCCTAAGAAGGAGGAACTCGCTTACGTCATGGTGACAATTTCCGATGTCATGTAAGTTTTAATGAGTCTGAAAAAGGAATAACTCGACGTCTTTTCATGTTTAGAGAGTTTGAAAAGAAGCAGAAAAGAAAACTCCAACAGGTCTAGTTTCATAGGTAGTCTCACAGATCTGAAAAGGTAGAAAACCAAATTTGAGAGAACCACTTAGTCACGATAGGCTAGTTTATTCATTTTTCATAAATAATCTATCCCAGCCTAAAAAAGGGGTAAATGTATACTGGGTAGATGTCGTTTTGCAGCCTTTAACGAGTTCAAAATGACAAGGGTCTCATAAATCTTTTCAATTTTCAAGAATCAGAAAAGAGCTTAAAGATGACTCCAAGGGGTCACTTTTTCGTGTTTTTACCGAGTCTGAAAAAAGTAATAAAATACAACTCGTCACTTCATCATTGTCACGTTGAGGACATGTTGTTGCACAAGAAACGCATGTAAAACCCATTTTTCGAGATAAAATATTAAAATAATCGAAAAAATATGCTCAAAAACATAATTAGGGTTCTGAAAAGTTTGTAAAATGCCATAAATAGTAAAAATAAATTACTTTTCACTTTTTACCTCTTGTGAGAATTTTTACCCCTTTTTTCACTATGATTTTGCGGAGCTGACAGCGGACAATCCAGGAGACCAATCGCGAATCTATTTTTTCCAGGTGAGATCTCGTGTCCTTGCCGGCATTTTGATGTAATTTTCATTACCTACAATCCATTTTTCGGATTTGTGGGGGATTTTGTTTAATTTAGGGTGTGGCAGTCGGCGCGGGTTCCGAGCACGAACTCGCGCCAACCCGCCTTGCATCCAAACGGGGCTGCGCCAACTGCGACCACAAATTTTGCTTATAACTTCAATTAAATAGCCCATTTTAAACCTTTCAAGAGTTAATAATTCGACTAATGAAAACCACATTGATGTTTTTGCAGGTGTGTGAAAGCAACATGGTAATCGAATGGAAGGAAAGAGAACATGGTGAAGAAGATGAGCAAGCCTTGGGAAATGTAAGATGCATGGATGTTCTCAGGGACTGCGGGCTTAAAAAATTCTTCATGGCACCATGTCTCTGAGCTCAACAGGAGCTATTACAGTACCTGATCAGTGTATGGGACATTGACCGGGAAAGATTCATAATTCACAATCACGAACTAGAGATTGAGGTCTCGTATGTATACTTCATAACTAGATTATCACGGTGGGGAGCAGTACCAATCCTGATAGGTACCTGACCCATGGTGGAAAACATGAGCATGGTCATCGATAGAGTTTTTCAAGGGGCAAGGAAAGGATCCAAGAGCGGGAAGGTGGATATCCAAACCATTCCCGATTTGGCACTAAAGGTAGTGTTGCACACCATCACGTGAGCTGTTGGATCTCAAGCTGCGCATGAAGCCAAAAAAATATAATTACTTCTTGTCATAGATTGTATGGCACCAACTCTTTACAACTAGGCAGAGGCGATGACAATCAATATGAAACACCAACTGAAGAAATGCAAGAACGGCAAGTTGAAACAGTTTGGCTATGGGTCCATCTTGGTACCATTCATATTGGAACGGTTACTAATATTTCAACATCAGGAGGTGATAGTTCCTACATCACCAGCCCAAGAGCCATGGATGATCCATTAGGCGGCTTTGATGCCTAGATCAGGAGGCAGTCAACAGATGTCCTGGAGACCGGAATTCTTTTAATGGCTCCATCGACAACTCATTGTCATGGAGGACTGGCCCTATTCTGACACAGACTTTACGGGTGATACGAATCTCCCACTCCCAGCAGGAGAGGATTGGGATGAAGCATTGGGTAAGATTCATTTTTTATTTTGATGAGTATTATGATTTTTTTTTTGTTATATATGTTCTGATATTAATCCATGTATTTGCAGATGTTGGCCGAGAAAGACCTGCAGGAATGTCTCCAATAGCACGAAGGATTCCTCTTGATTTTTATGTGGCCCCTCATGGTGAGGGAAGCGAGGAGGAGGAAATCGTACGCAACCTGGAGGGACTCACCTGTAGAATCCCTGACTATGCGAGATTTGATGATGTTCCTCGCGCATACCAAAGGCACACTGCGAGGGTGTCAAACCGTGTTCACTGCTTATTGAGGTAGCTCGTGCGCGCAGTGACATGCTACCATGAGCATCATGCTGACTAGACACCTAGGCTTTTATTTCTGCATATTTTTTGAGAGACATGATGTCTCAGGATGTAACCAAAACATACATATTTTTTGAACTTATGATGCACGTGGATGCAAACACTCGATATATATATATATATATATATAATTTCCTGTATGAATCTTATTATGTGATGATGATGTTTTACAAATTACGCAAATTTCTATGTAATACAATATTGGCTATTGTATTAGTTAATGCATTCATTCATCCAGGAATATGTTGAGATGTGATGTAATCGAAATTCCTTTCTAATAAACGAACACGCAAATACAACCTTAAGATATGAGGAAAATAAGGAGTGACAGACATCTGCACAATAAACAACAACCTAATAAGCAGGAAAAAACCGCTCACAAAGCACACCAAGCCAAAAAATAAGAATGGTTTCATTTTTACGCAAGCCTGAAACTTTTAGAAAACTATGCTCGAAACCAATTTCAATTTTACACAAGCTTGAAACGGAAACAAACTATGCTTTAGATAAGTTGGCATGCCCCCAGTATGATGATTCAATTCTTAAGGTTGTATTTGCATGTTCGTTTATTAGAAAGAAATTTCGATTACATCACATATCAGCATATTCCTAGATGAATGAATGCGTTAGTTTATACAATAGTCAATATTGTATTAGATAAACATTTGCATAATTTGTAAAACATCATCATCACATAATAAGATTTATCTAGGAAAATAAGCATATATATACATACATATATATATATATATATATATATATATATATATATATATATATATATATATATATATATATATATATATATATATATATATATACTTATGTTTGCATCCCTCAGACAAAAAACCCAGAATTCTTCATTAATATTTGCATATGGAATGTTACATCAGAAATCAATCAGAAATCAGAATACAGCAACTCTTTTCAGAGATTGACTGCAGTGGCATTCACCAGATACAGCAACTCATAGTATGAGCGTGCTCACTGGAGGCTTTCTGGCCAGTTGCAGACTCTGACTCAGAGTTTACAAATCACAGACTCAATCTAATGACCCCGCCACTTTAGATTCTTCTTAGTGCCGAGCACACTAAGACGCAGGCTAGCCAAGTCACCTAACAGACTCAAACTTTGAGACTTAGTCGCCGTGATGCAAGCAGATCGCGAGGTTTCGCGCAGATGCAGAGCAGGGAAACAAAGCTCAGACTCAATATACAGACTCAGACTCTCAGACTCTGAATGCCCAAATGAGCTTTCGAAGGGTGTATATATAATCTCCTAGCCAGTTATCCGGTTCCTACTTTTACCGAATACCGGAAACAAAAGATCTGTCCTCGGATAGAATATCATGCAAGATATCTGTCACGAGCAAATGAATAGTAAAAATGTACCTAAGATTCGGGCAAGAGGGGACCACCTCTTGTTATCTCATCCCTTGGAGGCTAGGCCATATGGGGACCGAATCTGACCCAATCTATAAAAGTTAAAAATGGCCGGAATCTAGGACATCGGCTCTCTTTACACAGTGGAGATTTTATTTGGAAAAATCCCACGGAAACCGAATATGTACATAAAGTAAGATATGCAAGGATTTCATTTGAGTTATCCTTACAATCAATCACTGTTAGCATGGTCATCATAGTCATGTTCATGATCATTATTATGCTCTCCATAGTATTCCAATAGTTCTTCAGTACCAGGTGCAATCACTTCATGAGGAATATACAGCCAAGGAGGATCATGTTCTCGGAAACAGCAATGGAATGGAAATGAGAACATATTGTATGGTCTCAAAACTTCATCTATGGTGATTCTTCCTTGAAAACTGACAAAGAGGCAAAAAGAATCATCTTCTTCATTTGGTACCACCACTGTATCTTGATGTGCAAATTCAAACTCGATGACATAATCACTTTGTGCAGCTATATGCAATTCCCACATTAATGTACTTAGAGTAAATTTGTGATCATGTTCTACCATCCAATCTACTCTAGGCATATATTTAACAAGAAAGACTTTGAACTAGGGACTCCACCAATTTACAACACTATCTATATCTATAGCATAAAATATGACTCTAACAGACCTATGGATTCTAGCTCTTTGATGAATAGTAAAATAGTCTTCCCAAGTCCAATCTGTTTTTTGGATGAACACATAATATATCTGATCTGGACCTCTAGACAATGTGTAATATGCTCTCCACGACCTATTCCTATATGGTAATTCTCTAAAATACATCCATTGGGCTTCTTCAGAATCAAACCACTTTTGTAACACAATTTGCCTAAGACTCAATGGTAATTTACAGACTTCTTTGACAAGACAATCCCAACAAAATTCATAATGACAATTGCTACAAACTAAAACTTGACTGACTCTATTGGACTGGACTGAATTCGAACTTGAAGCACCATCAAACCTTAAGGGTCTGAACATCTTTATTTCCTTGATTTCTGCAGCGCCTTCTCTGGTTAACATATTTGCAAGATAGTTTTCTGCTCCAGATTTATATACAATGTCAAAATCAAAACCATCAAACCATAAAGCCCACCTTAGGACTCTAGTGATATCCTTGCTCAAGCAATTTTTTATTGGCCAACATTTGTTTCATATGTTTCAAATCAGTTCTTACCACAAATTTGACACTTTTCAGGAACAAATAAAACCTTTTGATCCCTCTTTTGACTACTAGTATTTCTTTATGGGAAGAAGGATACTTCTTTTCTGTGTCATTAAATGTTCCTGAAGCATAGGCACATATCAGTTCTTTTCTTCCATGCTTCTGTAATAATACAGCAGCCCAAGTGTGATCAGAAGCATCAGTTTCTAAGATAAAAGAAAGAAAAGTGTCTGGTAATTTCAGCTTTGGCAATTCTGCAATTTTTTCTTTAATTCTTCGAACAACACCAGTCATTTCTTTTGTCCATATTGAAGCTTGCTTTCCCAATCTTTTCTGCAGAACTTTTGTGTCATCAGCTTGTTTTTCATAAAATTGCCTGATGTAGTTTAAACAACCAAGGAATCTTTGTAATGTTCTGACATCTGGAATTATATCTGGAAATTTCAGCAAATGTGTTAAAACATGAGGCTGCAAATTCACATGTCCTTGTTCTATATGTAAGCCCAGATAATCAATCTGAACTTTACCAATCTGGAATTTTTCTTCAGAGTCTGAAAGGACTAACCCGTGCTGGAAAACCAACTCATAAAATCTTTCTAAATGCTTTTTATGAGTATTTACATCTCTGCTAAAAACAAGCAAATCATCAATATATACTATAATGTAATCTTCCCCAACAAAAATGTCTTCCATCCGTTTTTGGAATTCAGATGGAGCATTTTTCAATCCAAATGGCATGATTGTCCACTGATATTGACCATGAGGAACAGTAAAGGCAGTCTTATATTGATCAGAAGGGATAATACCAATTTGCCAAAATCCACTTTTAAGATCAAACTTACTGAACACATTAGCCTTAGCAATCTTGGCAAGCAAAATCTCTTTATTTGGAAGAGGATATCTGATAGGAAGAAGAGCATCATTGAGAGCCTTATAATTTATAACAAGTTGTTTCTTACCTCGTTTTTGTTCACTATGCTTGTTCACATAAAAGGCTGGGCAAGCCCAAGGACTTTTGCAAGGCTCAATTAGTTTTTGCTCTAAAAGTTGTGCAATCTCTTGTTTGCACAGTTCTTGCTCAGAAGGACTCATATGATTTGCACTTGCTTTCTGTGGCTTAGGAACATAGTTTTCCTGATAAGGAAGTGCAACAAAATATTTCTCTCTTGTCCAGAAAGCATCAGGCCTATTGGCTGTACATTCTTTCTTAAGTTTGTCAGATATCTTCTCCAATGTCTTAGGACCATGAAGCTCAGCATTTCTAACAATTTTATTGATCTTTGTTAGATCCTGAAGACTAGAACAGACCGAATCTTGCTCTGTAGGCTGTACTCTAATCTGATAATCACTGGAAGATTTTATATTGACAGGACCTTCTGTTGTAGTAAAAGTGACAACTCCTTTCCCAAAAGTCACTGGCAAAAGTTTATTCAAAAAATCTTGTCCCAACAAAATATCTGACCCAGAATTGAAACTATACAATGTTACCTTGATCTACACATCATTCAAGTAAATAGGAAAATCTGGGGCTATATGATTAATTTCCATCAGATCTTTAGTAATAGCTCTGAAATTTAACTTAATAGGTTGCCAATAGTAATAAGGAATAGCACCATATTTACAAACACTACTCATTGCACCAGAGTCAATTTGTGCATCAAGAGTATATTCTTTTATTTTTGGCAACTTTATCTGTATGGGAATTACCACTCTGTCACCAATTCCCATAATTTTAACATCTTCTATGGTCTGAGTCAAATCACCAATTCCAGTGGGGACATCTTTAAGTAACAAACTTGATAGTTTAGAATTGCAATCATCATATTCAGCAATTAATTTCTGCAATTTAGAGGATAACTGCAGCATCTCAGTTCTAGTATGATGAATGCTAGATTCTAATTTTGCAATTTGTTTTTGTAAAGAACTGATTTTGTTCATTCCTGAATCTGACGGACTTTCTTTAATTTGCAAAGGTTTGAACAGGGAATCAAATTATTTCTCTATGAATTCTTCATCTGTAAATCTTTCTTTTCTTTCTCCTGAAGGCAATTGTTTTTCTAAGCCTTCAAGTTTTTCATTTAACCTTCTCCTGGCAGTAAACTGTACTAGATCAAGCTGATCCAATTCAGCTTTGACTGCTGTAATCTTCATCTGCAAATGACTAGAAGAAGAAAACATTTTTATATCACATATAAAAGTTTCATCAGAACCAGAATAACTTTCATCCAAATCTAGTCTTCTTATATCAGGAATTTCATTATCAGTATCATCTGAAGAAGAACTAGAAACTTCAAAATATTCTCCATCAGAATGAGATATGAGATCCCATTCTTTAGGATCATGTATAGTAGAGAAAATATCCATGATCTTCATTTGTTTCTTGTCTTTCTTTTCCCTGCAAGTATTTGCATAATGACCTTCTTTTCCACAAATAAAACAAGTAACTTTCTTGGAAGGTCTAGATCTTTTCCTAAAAACTATCCTTCGTCCTTTAAAATTTCTCTTGGAAGGATAATATTTTTTCTTTTTAGGAAAATATCTTTCTGTCCTACATGAACAGGAATCTTTTTTCTTATAAACTTTTTTCTTGGATTTGGAATGACAACCAAAATCAAAAGTTTCTAGAAAAGTGTTACACAATTTAGTACTAAAATGCATCTGTTTCTTAAAGTTCTTTTTTGCTTTAGTGGCTGCACATTCTGTTTGCAAAACAGATACAATCATCTGGTGTACTACAGCAAAAGAAGAATTCTCAAGATTCACATTTTGTTCTTTTATGTACTGATTTACCAAATCTGGAATCCTTTCTGGAAGAGAAGCTATATAATACCTCAAATATGCAACATTATGAGTATCATTAGCCTGATATAATAACTTCTGCATAACACAATAATATTCAGGCAAATAATCTATATTGCATAATCTCTGAGACAAGAACAGCTGTGCATGGTGGGCTGAATCTTCAGGAACTATCCCTACAAACTCATGTTTTAAAGCATCAAATAAGGCTTTTAAGGGATCATCTTCATTCTCAATAATCTGATTCATTTCTCTATCAGTCAACTTATCCCACCACATTTTGACAACTCCAGTAAATGACCAAACAATTTGTGTAACAATATCAGACCAACTTCCTTTAGTCTCTGCTTTTCTTTGAAGAGCCCATGCATGAAGATTATGTAGAACATCAATCACTTCTTCATAGCTAAGACAATCTAGATTAACTAGAAGAGTGTTTCCAAATCCTTTATTAGAAGGATTTTCCATCCTTATTGGAGTATTTTGCAATTTTTCAGAATATTTACCAAAAGGACTATTAACTGAGGCATCATGAGCAGTTTCTTCATCTTGTCTTCTTGATCCTTTATTGGGAAAGTTAAAAGGTTCATTCCTATTTCTCTTAGAACTTGATTCACCTTGTGTAGGTTCACCAGGGGTTCTCTGAGAAGTAGTAACTCCAGACATGGCCAAGATTTCTTTAGGAGCAGATGGTTGGCCATTTTCAATTAAAATTTTTAGACTCACATATTGTTTAGGGAGTCTTAAACTTTCAAGAGAAGGAAATGTTTTTAGCCTGTTCCTCATTAGTTCTGTTTTCTCTCTGGCTAAATCAATTCCTTTTTGTACTCTTTCTAGCTGTAATCTACCAATATCCTCTACTCCCTTAAAAATAATACTTCTGGAAGAAGTATCAGGCTCTAAGGAGAATCTTAATTTAGAGCTAGACAAGTCAACTTCTCGGTAATGGGGAGGAGAAGTAGATTCTGGCAGTGCATGTCTTAGATTATCAAGAGATTTGGAAATAATACCCATATTAGAATTGATGTCATTCAGCTGTTGGGTATGGTCATTCTGGGTGCCCAATATTTCATTATAACCAGAATGTAATCTCTTAATATGCTCTTTTACTTCTAACACGTCTCTAGCAATATCATCCATGTTTTGCAGCATACAGGCAATCTGATAGTTTGAATAATTTTGCAGCTTTGTAGTTTCAGACTGATCAGGATCTGCAATATCTTTCATAGACAACCATTGTATTTCTGCTTTCTTAGTTCCATTATTAAAAATCCTTTTGGAATTTCCTGGTTCCAAATATCTCTCATTTATTTTTGCAGATAAATCACCTTGTGCTCTTGGCAGACTAAAAGATTTTATTTCTGGAATATAAAGCTGAGTATCATGACCAGAGGGTTTTGGTTCTTTTGTCTGAAAGGATGCACTTGGAACACAGAACTGGCAATCATGAGATGCAGATGTTGGATGACTATGTTTAGGAACATTTCTTGGAGCAGTATGTCTGACAGACACACTTCTAGGAATTTGAGACATGAAATGAGGAGATAGCATAGGTCTTCCCCCTTGAAAAGAAGAAGAAACAGGACGGGAGGACTGAGATCTGGAAAGGGATGGAGTAGTGAAACGTAAACCAGAAGATCCATCCTAATGACGGACAATGGATAATTGTTGAGGCTCTTTTGAATTCTGTAACTGAGGATATTTCTGAGAAAGAGGAGTATAGGTACTATTCCATTCTTCAGGGAGAGTACATTCAGAGAATCTGACTTGAAGTGGAGTAGCATTTCCAGGGCCAACAATAACTCCTTCTTTAAGAGCTCTCTTTTTGAGATTCGGATTAAGAGCAGGCATAGAGGTAGAAACAAATCGTAGACACACAGAAGCATGTAGCTGGGCTATTTGAGACTGAGGAGCTACATCAAAACCATGAAACTGTATATAGGCATTCAAGAATTCATTTATATAAGGATCAGTCAAAGATACTTGATATCTGGGGATAACTGAAGACCAGACAGGACCATTATTAAGTGGACTTTGGAAGCCACCTAACAAAGCATCATTAAAGTCATTCATTCTTGTATCAAGAACACATGTAATGCAGGATGTGTTTAGTCCAGGTCTGACTAATGGATTTATACCAAACTGGATCATTCCGATATGCACATATTTGTATCCATGTTCTAACCCCCATTCAACATCTTCTTTCTTAATCAAAGGAATTTTATAGACAGACTGACCAGTAGAAATAGGAATATTTACAGATGTAAATCTAAATAGTTGAGCAGCACGAAACTGGAACACAGGAATCTTATAAAGCTTATCTACTTCAATCTCTGGCAGTGTCCAATCAAGCTGAGGTTCAAATTCTTGAACTAAAACCTTCTCATCATATAATATATCATCTTTTGTTTGTTACTATTCAAATATTTATCCAGAAAAGACCATCCGGTTCTTTGTCCTTCTATAGTTATCTTCATGGTCCGGTTTTTCCATGGGATGGTATTTGTCCGAGCTTACGTCACGAGTCTAAGTTGGAGATAAGGCGCCGGTAGAGAGCTGTGAAGGCGAAGGGACTCGTCGTGTTTGCTTTTCTCGAGTGCACAAAGACTTTGTTTCTCCTCCTGTTCGGTGCTTACTCATACTTTATCTCAATCGCTGGTTTTACGAATGAGTTTACTCGATAGAGAAATGAATCGGATTATTGAGAATGAAGATGATCCCTTAAAAAGCCTTATTTGATGCTTTAAAACATGAGTTTGTAGGGATAGTTCTCGAAGATTCGACCCACCATGCACAACTTGTTCTTGTCTCGAAGATTATGCAATATAGATTATTTGCTCGAATATTATTGTGTTATGCGAGAAGTTATTATATCAGAGCTAATGATACTCATAATGTTGCATATTTGAGGTATTATATAGCTTCTCTTCCGAGAAGGATTCCGATTTGGTAAATCAGGTACATAAAAGAACAAAAATGTGAATCTTGAGAATTCTTCTTTTGTTGCAGAGACACCGGATGATTGTATCTGTTTTGCAAACGAATGTGCGACCACTAAAAGCAAAAAAGAACTTTAAGAAACAGATGCATTTTAGTACTAAATTGTGTAACACTTTTCCGTGAAAATTTTAATTTTGGTTGTCATTCCAAATCCAAGAAAAAAAGTTTCTAAGAAAAAGATTCTGTTCATGTAGGATAGAAAGATATTTTCCTAAAAAGAAAAAATATTATCGCTTCGAAGAGAAATTTTAAAGGACGAAGGATAGTTTTTAGGAAAAGATCTAGACCTTCCAAGAAAGTTACTTGCTTTGATTTGTGGAAAAGAAGGTCATTATGCAAATACTTGCAGGAAAAAGAAAGACAAGAAACAAATGAAGATCATGGATATTTTCTCTACTATACATGATCCTAAAGAATGGGATCTCATATCTCATTCGATGGAGAATATTTTGAAGTTTCTAGTTCTTCTTGAGATGATATCGATAATGAAATCCCCTGATATAAGAAGACTAGATTTGGATGAAAGTTCTTACGGTTCGATGAAACTTTTTATATGTGATATAAAAATGTTTTCTTCTTCTAGTCATTTGCAGATGAAGATTGCAAACGAAAGTCAAAGCCGAATTGATCAGACTTGATCCAGTCATGGTTCTTTCGCCCGAGGAGGAGGTTAAATGAAAAACTTGAAGGCTTAGAAAAACAATTGCCTTCAGGAGAAAGAAAAGAAAGATTTACGATGAAGAATTCATAGAGAAAGAATTTGATTCCCTTTTCAAACCTTTGCAAATTAAAGAAAGTTCAATCGATTCGTGAATGAACAAAATCGGTTCTCTTACAAAAACAAATTGCAAAATTAGAATCTAGCATTCATCATACTAGAGCGAGATCTTGCGGTTATCCTCTAAATTGGAGAAATTAATTGTCGAATATGATGATTGCAATTCTAAACTATCAAGTTTTTTACTTAAAGATGTCCCCACCTGGAATTGGTGATTTGACTCGGACCATAGAAGATGTTAAAATTATGGGAATTGGTGACAGAGTGGTAATTTAAGGTCGCATAAAGTTGC
>MU968335.1:0-106592 GCA_034641835.2 Pinus albicaulis | reverse complement strand
GTAGATTTGGAAAAACATGTTTATGTACATCATTTGGGCTAAAAATATTCTCCATATAACTGGAGCATAGGATCAATAAAAAAGGATATAAAGTTATTATTATATCTAGGCTTTCAATGATCAGTTGCTAAGTTGTATTATGAATATTACTAGTTTTTGAAACTATTTTTTTCTTGTCTTTTGTTTGAAAGAATAATCATCCTCAATATAAAGTAAAGATAGTACAATTTTGCTTAGAGAAGGAAGATTTTCAAAGAATTTTTTAGATTTGAAATTGTATGATCAATTTTGAGAATGCAAAGTTTAATTTCATTTTCATAATTTTCTAAAATTATTCCCCAAGAACACATATTTTAGTTTGGGAGAATATTTTCTTGATTTCAAAAGAAGAAATAAAGTTTCAAAAATCCCTACTGTCAAGTTCTAATATCTCATCCCTCAAAATACTAGTGATCATGGTGAAATTATCATAATTATCATCATATTGATCATGTAAGTATAAAAAATCTTCAAAGAACCTGATTTTCTTAGGAATAGGTCATTTTGTAATAGATTGTATCTTCTTTGAGGCTCCAAATTCACTCCTTCCTTTTAAAACAATATGAACCAAATACTCAATTCTCTTATTTCCTAAAAGCACATTTGATATTTTACATAAAAATGATTGTGCTCAATAATTTATATAATAAATGTTTATTACTAGTGTGGTATTCCTATGATTTATTAAGTAAATATGTGTATTATCAAAGAAAACCAACACAAATTTTATAATATGGGATCAAACAACACTTAAGTCGAGTCTGCTACTAAATGGCGATAAAATCACTAAAACCAAATTGCCCAAATAGTCACGACGTCGACTTAATTTTGTGGATGCGAAACCAAATGAATTCTTCGCCAATATTTTTCGGTCCAAAGTTGGGTTGGCTTATGATGGGAGAGTTGTGACGGAATTTCTGTATCAAACTCTGTCTGCTAAAATTTTCATGTCCGATTTGAATGAGAGCAAATTTAAAAATATCTCGTCTCCAATCAATTTCTACCACATGTCCTCAATCGTAACTTCCGTCGCTCCCGCCGCGGTACTCCGATGGCGTTGCTGCGATGGGACATGGATGTGGCGATTTCATGTCAATCGCACACTTTTAACAACGGCTCAAGATCATACCTCCACTCGTAGCGACTTCTCCCGCATTATTTATAATAATATAATCTTTTCTTTTTTTATAATGTATGCTATAATATTTGCTGCTCCAATATGATCGATTAATTATGACTTCGTCTGATTGACTGCGCGGTCCATAAAATACTCGCCGTGGTTTTTCGGACGAGTCGGCTAAGTTGCTCACACCGCCTACTCACCGTGGATTTAGAAGGAGAAGTGGCCGACCGCTGCTAGGGACCTTGCTTGACATTCGCATCTCTGGTCTGTCCTTGTCTCCGTCTTCCTCTCGTTTCTGGAATTCTCGCTTCTCCATCTCCCTCTGTGCCCATTGCTAGTGAGATCGCACCCATGCCTCACGTGCATCAAAGGATGTTGTCACAGGGAGCACTAGAGGTCAACTCCCGCGCGCTCATGTGTTTGGTCAATTTAGTGTGTCCTAAATGCGATTTAATTTGTCAATCCGGAATCATAGGTCGAATTTATATGCGCGCACTATATGTGCAAGATAACCTATTTCTTAACTTTTGTCAAAGCTTGCTTCTTTCTTAAGGTGAAATGAATTCTTAAGATGAAAACAAGTTCGTTATGTTTTGCTCAGCGGTATGATATCTCTATATCGATTTACCAACTTGAAACTTTAAAAAGCAATTTGAAATTTACAATGATAAGACTTGAAAGGAAATGAAAATGTCTAAATGAAAAGGTGCCGCTTAATCTACTAAATCAAAACAATGAACTATTGAGCATGAAAACTAAACTATTCTCTTGTCGCCAACCAAACATAAAAGAAACCGCTATGCTTAAGGAAATTAAAAATTGCAACAAAATAAATCTAAATCGACATCAATTTATCTTCTGATCAATAGTCCAGCCTATGATTTTGAAGTAATCATAAAAACAATTTGAGTGAATCTCGATATTTAATTTGCGTAGTGCAACCAATACTAAACCATACACTCATGATTCAACTCACCATCACCCAAATTATGGCTTGAGGTAACTCAAGATGTCACGCATGATTTAATATATCTAAATTTGCAGAAAAGAAACTAATACTTCAAACTACACATTTCAATACAACTCACCATCACCCAACCAGGCTTTGAGGCAACCCAACATTTCTATGAGCACTAATATATCTAAATTTGTAGAAAAGAAACTAATACTAAACTACACACTTCATAATACAATCCTCACTATCACCCACTCGTGGCTTTATAAATCGAAGATGCTATGAGTGCATTAGTATATCTAAATTTAACTACCGAAGTGTATAAGCACACGTAAATTAAACAAAGCTATGAAAATCAAAATTACATCAGAATGTTAGCTCCATGTCACTAGTCAAAAGCTATGAAATGCCCAAAGCCGCCTATCTATAAATCTAAAACAAGAACTCGATCGTTGATTATCAACATAAAACATAAAAGATTAAATGAAATTATAAATGAGAAAATTATGAAGGTATAAACAAATGAAACAAATGAAATATATGAACATATGAATGGATTATGACACAATGAAATGAAATTAAAATTATACACTAATACACAAAACCTAACAGCAGGTCTCTATTGTACTGCAATCTGGCCCCTAAATACGAATTAAGTTGAAAAATGAAGTCTTCTCATATTAAAAGCAAGCCATTACGTAATGGTAATGTTACGGCACAAGTGCACAGACCACTAACACTGCTACTTAGCGTACTAATCAAAAGATAATTGAGACTACATTCACTACTAATATCGACTTAACTTCATGCGTACATGCAAAACGATTATATATAACAAAACTATAACCTTAAAAGTTCATGTCAGATATAATGAGGGACCACTACGTCCACCTGACATAGGAGTATGGTCGTGTTGAAAGTAAATCTACGAGGTGGATGCTGAATTCGACTGAGCCCGCAGACAGATGTCGATTGATCCTCTCGCAAAGCTTAGCCCGTCGTGAGGATGATCTTCATAAAAAATGACACGAACAGTAGTCCCACGACATGAAAACTCCATGGTTGACTTCCATGTGGACGCTTGACCGCGCTTTCTTTGGATGAGTTTTTCTAGACTAATAGACACGAACCATGTCCTATCTCGACCCGCCCTCATGTGGCTCGTTTTCCTTGTAGACACCGTAGCATGAGTTTCACAAAATAGTCATGAAAGGCTGAAGCAAATTTAGAAAGATCATACCGAATGAAAAAAATCTGTATCAAATAGAAAACACAAAAATATAATTAAAAACCACAGCTAGATGCTCTTTTCACATGATATCGACAATTTGGGAGGTTTAGGTGAGTGAAAAAGGTATGGAAAATGTATGGAAAAGATGCAAATTTGGGACTCAACATACCCCCATCAGAAGGTGTTGCATGTCCTCATGCAACCAAAATTTTGATACTTTTTCTTCTACCATGTTTGATATTTCAACAAGACATCCAACTTTCCTCTTTCCTTTGGTACAACATTCGGGTTTCTTCATTGGCACCTAAATTTGATAGCTTACAAGTGCTCGCCACTTCTCGCATTTTCCTTTTCACTTTGGCTCTTTCTTCGTCATATTCCCAAATGTAACATAGTATTATCATGGATGATCTTGTCCGTTTGCCTGTTCTTTCAATGTCTCATTTTCATTTTGATGTGCCTATTTAAAAGCTCCACCAAAAATTTCTTTTGCTTTAGTGATTGAACTAAATCATCCCGCAATGTATGAGGCCGAATGGAAGGTGGCTACTGGACCCGTACGCTTTTTCCAAAGATTCTATAGTCATACTTCCCGCCGCTTGGGGTCTATTTTTAGGTGTGTCATTTTTATTGGGTCGTCCTGCAAATGCCGTAAAGGAGAGAGTTATGTTCAAAAATCGCTTTCCAGGAGGGGCTTTTACATCAATATTTTGTCGAGAATAGGATGGAGTATGCTCATTGTCCGATTGGGAATGAAATGAACCAGTTCACCAATTGACCGAGATGGACTATGGTCGGGCTTGGGGACCTGCTCGATGTCTCCTCACCAAATCAATGAAACAGGACCCTTAATTTGCGTTTCTCAATTTCCCCCAAGTCCGTCGTTTCTCACACGCCGTGGTACACCACCCTTGTTTTTGTTTTCTCTACCTTCTTGGATATAGATGACTCAAGCTTTGAAGATAAACTAATCTTTCGATGTAGCATTTGATGATCTCTCTTCTGCTTAGCTGAGTTTTATGTACAAATTTCAATAGTTTCTTTCCCTTTTGGTGTTATTTCTTACCCTTGATTTCCTTCTACTTCCTTTTACCGCCTCTTCCTCATCGCTTTCCACAGTAGTAGTAGGAGTATTTTGGATTTCATCAATTATTCTTTCCTCCTCTACTTCTTCTTGTCATAAGCAACATGAATTTCCCGAGTAGGAGTAATTTGGGTTTCAACATTTATTTTTTTCTTCTACCTTCATGAACTACCTTCAGAATTTCCCGAGTTCCTCAAAGAAAATTTCTAACCAGAAATTGTTCCCATGTGTCTTTTCTTTTCCTTTAACTCCTCAATCGACTTATAAGGCCATGGTGATATAGATGGGGCCTACATCTCCTAAGTGTTTTTGAATACCACAACCATTTTCTTCAAGCTATTGAATAGAAAATATGGGAGATCGAGAGTTTGATTTTCTAGAAAATTCATCAATAGCCCGTATGCAGTACACATACATGGACCCAAAACGCCTCTACATGTAATGAATTTTAACAATTAGCAAGAAAGTGGCTCATTATTCTTTTTAATGCATGCACAGAATTCCTCTTCTTTTAAAACAAATATGTCCACACCTGGTTTCGTAAGATTGTTCTCCATGCCTCATCACCGATGCTTTTATTTTTGAACCAACGCTCCCTCCCGAAGAAGTTCCGTGGCCGTTGCTATAGATGCCTTACCGACCGCAAACCGGTCTCCACCTTGTTTCGAGCCAACAACGACCTTGCAAAATGCTTTCGTAACTTCTTTGTGATAACCTCTCGACTCAATAAAACGCAACCATCGTTTGGTTTTCTTCAATATTCTCTTTGTCATGATATCCCTCTATAAACTTCGTCCTTCCGCTCGTTTAGCAATTTACCCATTTCACTTTTTCTCTGCTTCAGCCACCGTCTCCTTCGTGAGGGTTTCCAAATGGAAATAGAATGGTTGAATGCACAGAGGAACGAGCACAATGGTCAGGATGTATCATAAAAATGGGAATGAGCACCATAAACGAATGGAGTATGAGATCAGGGTAGATATCCTAAGTGAGAATGAGCAAAGGGTTTCAGAACACCTGCAGACACGACAAAGAGATTAACAAAGTATAATACATTCGCGCCGCTTTTGAATTTTGGTGTCTCATGGGGACAAAGGAACACGTCAATCAACTATGAATTTATGCACTATAGAAGAGTCCCGGTCAAATCAAATACGTCCTCATTATTCCCTATGGGATATTGGTATGAGGGAAAATCGAATTTCATTTTCTCAATGATAAATCGTTTAGAATGAATGCAAGAGATAGCTAATATGGAGATCGAAAGGTTACTAATCGCTAGAATATAATCATCGGCGCTGAAATGGATGTATTTCTCCATGGTTCGAACTATATAAAAATGTGTTTTTCAATGCTATTTTGAAATAAATTTTATTCATACCTTTGGAATCTTTGCCTTGCCCTTGGTCTTCAACCGATTGATCTCCATTGGTGTCTTGAATGTCTACTGATCCTCTCACCTACATTTTATTTCATAATATGGAAATAACATCTCGACCGTACATTCTCTTTGAAACAGAGTAGCCGCGACCGTTTGGTCATGGGAACCGAGTCACTGCAATGCATGTCGTATCATGAAACCGACACAATGATGCTAGTTGGATGTGAATGGAAATGATCAAATGACAAAAAATGACTGATGGAAATGGTCAGAAAGATGTAAACATGGAATGGAATGAAATGGAAGGGAATGGAAGTGAAATGAAATGGAGTGGTAGACAAAGCTGTGAAATGAGGAAAGAGAGATTTTTTTTTTGAAAATAGAGGTCGTTCTCGATTTTCACTCCTATATTTTCTCGTGATAAGACTCGCAATCGATGATTGGTTTTCAGGCTTATACCATTATTTTTTATTTTTATTTTTATTTTAATTTTTTTTTTTAACTGAAAAGAACAAAAGAACTAGGTTGGTGGAGAAGAAGAATCTTTCTCACTACCGATTACGTTAACTTTCTAAACATTTTGACAAAATCCTCTTGAGAGTGGCTTATGATAACCAATCTATGGCCATTCACAATAAGAGGAGTTGAAACAACAATGGTCTTGATTCTTTGGCAGCTCCATTGCTAAAGATCTGTCAATCTCATATGGCCCAAGCCAATGAGTCCGAAATTTCGAAATATTTCTAAATCCCAACTGTAAATAACAATGCCCAATCTCCTTCTGAAACTTTCTCTTTGATATATCTTGTCATGCCATTTAGTTCTTCGATATTGAATCCGATCGTTTCTAGAATTGCTTGCCCGATCTCATCTAGCTCATTCAACTGCCCATTCTATGCTTTTGGGCTTCGATAAGTCCATCCCCAACCGAATCGCTATCTTGGAAGGTCTTGACTTTGAACTCAATGGGAGCAAGACTTTTCATAAACAAGTTCATAGCTAGGAGAATACTGGCTGTGGGGGATTTCCATGTAGTTCTCAGAGGCCCACAAGGCTTCCGGAAGCCTTTCGCCACCCTATGTAGATGGGTGGATGGTGATACTTTCAAACTTTGCTCAGGGACTCCACTTGACCATTTTCTTGTGGATGGTAAGCGATTAGATCTTCATGTTTAGATTTTGTATTCTTCCATCAACTTCTCCACAAATTGGATGAATTGCCTCCCTGTGACCACACAATTTCTCTTGGAACACTAGTTAGTGAAAATATCCTCATAAAGAAAACAAAAATGAGCAACTCAATTTTCAAGAGCAGATACTAATGCTTTAGCTCTCCACCCATTTAGTAACATAACGCACAAACCATATATACTTCTTTGCTTAGATGGTGGATTAATAGGTCCAATGAAATCTAAAGCCCACTTTTCAAAGGGTTCAATGAGTACTGTGTTTGCAATGGCATTTCATTCGAAAGGGTAGGTTTCCTACTCTTTCGGGCAATGGCCACACCTTTTGACATATTGTTTTGCATTCATGGAAGAGGGAAGGCCAATAATATCCTAAAGAAAGGATTTTATGTTTGCCCTCATTCCGCAAAGTGTCCACCATTAAGATGGTTCATCAGTTTTAATATGCCTTAAGAATCGTATTTCATCTTCCCGACATCTCTTCTCCCGATCACAAGATCTGCCCTGCTTTAAACAATTCATTGGGAACTATGAATCATTTTGAACTCTCCCCTAATACTCTTTTCTGCTTTTAAAAATAAATGTGAAAGGTAGTTTCGTAACCAAATAGCGCTAAGACCGCGATACCAAGGCTCCAATAGTTAATGCAAACAAGTATTCATCAGAAATTTTATCTTCTACAAGAGAATCTTCTTAGTATTATGAATCCTAGACAAGAAATCACAATGATTCGCTTTTCCCTCGGTCTATCCAACACGTAATAGCTGAATTCTTGCAAAAGTAGAAGCTTTCATCTTGTCACCGCCATTAAAAAAATGTGTTTGTTCATTAAATATCTAATTAATGGTCGTATGAATGCTACAGTCTGTAAGTTATGTAATGTCTAAACTTCTTATTACTAATTGCATGAACACTCTAAAACTATAGTCTCAACTCGCTGAGCTGCAAATTTTTATCGGTAATAAATGGCATAAGGAATTTAATATTTTGACTCCAACATACTAAAGAGCTATATCTCAAGCATCCCAGGAAATATGAAAAAGTGGAGAAGCCTAATTTGTCCTCTCAAGATACATAAGAAAAGCTATTCTTGTTTTCTAAGTTTCAAAGCTTCATTGACAATCAAAGATTTACTGAATCTATTTAATTTGAAGAGTGGAGATGCCATTTTAGTGAAGTTTTCTATAAAATTTATAGTAACCAAATCCTAGAAAAAAACTTCTAACATCTCTTTGACAATTATTGGAATAGCAAACTTATATTGACTTTACTTTTTGATCTATCAACCTAATCCCATCTCCAAATATGATGTCCTAAAACAATCCTTTAGTCATAACATCATAAAGCATTTTCATGGCTTACTCTAAAGGTTTGTTTCTTTTACATCTTATGAGAAATTTTTCCAAATTTTCTAATGCCTCTTCACCAATTACCACAAACCAAAATCATCCATATAAACTCTACACAACAATCATGATTAGACTGAAATTCCTAGTACTCTTTGAATGTTGTCGGTGCATTACATAACCCAAAAAAGGAAGCACTCTAGATAAAAAGTTCTATGGAAAAGTAAATGTGGTCTTATCTGATCTTCAAGTTACGCCACCAGATTTGATTATAGCCACTAAACCATCATCCAAAATGGTAAGTAATTTTATCGCTAATGTATCTAATACCTGATCTCTCCAAGTTGCTTTGTTCACTCAGAATCACGTGATACCTCCATTTACCATTCTTTCTTTTTGTAAAATTATAACCAAAGGAGAAACCCATCTACAACTCTAAATTGGATAAATGAAGCTTATACATTGGAGAAGTTGAGCTCTTTCTTTCACTATCTCCCTTAAGATTTGGGATTCTGAGGTTGTCCGATTGGCTTCATCAAGCTCTCAATATAGATATGATGGGATGCAATTCTTAGGATCAATACCCTTCATGTCGGTATACTCCCCAGTAAAATGAATGTTTTTGTAAAGATTCTGTTGCCTCTCATGTGACTTCTCCAACATTTGTTAATATTCAATTTTTTTCCCCCGGAAATCCTGACCGCAGACTACTAAATCGCCTTTCCATAGGATAAAGAGACATTTAAGTCTCTGATGATAAATATTCTATGTCGTATTCCAACCGAAATCGTGTGGGGTCATATTCGAAGATATCTCAAAATTTTCTAATGTGTTCGACCGACTATCTCTCACCGATTTCGTAAATGGTAAAGACAGTTGTATAGTGTTCCTCATCATCGACCCATTCATTGTAGCCCCTGGCTTCGTGTGGATTGCTCTTACTGGAGGATACAAATTGAATTTCTTTGTCGAATTACCATTAGAAATGTACATTACTGTCTCCAGAGATCTACAACTAATAAAGCATCACTGTATTGTACAAGTATCTCTCCTTAAGATAATTGATGTCCTCCTAGATTACTCTTGGGAGTCAAAATCATAAAGTCTAATGATATTCAAGCAAATCTATGAGAGACTGAAATATCTTTCCTTAATACACTATCTCGTTTAATAACCGATCGATCCAAGTTAAAAATAAAGTAGGTGTAAAGAGAAGATTAGGAAGTTTTAACTGCTCTCCATAGTCCTGCTCTAATTAGGGGCTAATGTTGATATGCACTCAAGTCAATCAATGTGTTTGGAATTTCTATCCCATTTATATGTGTCTTGACAATTGACTTCCCTAGACACCATACACTTTTTGCATGGTAATTTTTCCCATCAAGAATATCCTAATCTTTCCTACCGTGACTTTTCTGTCTTTAGTTTCCCCTTCCCTGTCTTCTTTTGAAACTCAACTCCTTTATGGGGGTTTTTGCTAGAGAATAGGAATTTTCAATGGCTTGTAGCAAATGAATCTCGATACAAAAAAACACATTCTTCAATTCCATTTCTAGAAATTCATAGTTAGGCAAACAAGATTTGTTTTTCCACCCCCTTATCAATTTGTAGTCTTCCCTCCTGAAAAGGAGGTAGATAAAGATGCAAAAGTTGCTCAACTATAGGAGTTGTGGGTGTTAATCCTTTTCTTTTTTCTTTTTGCATGCTTTAGGGAATTCTTGAAGAGATTCTTCCTCTAACCTTATTAACTTGAAGAGAGTCCTCCAGGTATCTTCTGCTCTGGAATATCTTACAGAAGGTTTTTCTAAAACTCTACCAGATCCGAGTTGTACATCGTTGAGAGGAACAAATCATAGGAAATTGTTGTCCTTCTACCATATAAGTATAGTTTGAGGATTCTATTGTTAGGATTTGGCAATGGCTGAATGAAGGATTTGTCTTCGTTGGTATGGGAGCATGAGTTGGAGGATTTGTATTTTGTTGAGAAGGCTGTTGTTGTGAAATGGCAATGAAAAGTCAGGATTTGGGCTTGAAGTTGTGGAGCTTGTTGATTTTGAAAAGATGGGGAGGATATCGATAAAATTGAGCAATTTCCCATAAGGATTTTGCATCCCTTGTACCCATGGCCGATATGAATTTTGATGTTGGGGCCAAGGTCGCTGCTGCCAGATTCCAATTTGGTGGGGTTTGAAGATTCATGTGGTTATTAAAAAAAAAAAACCTCAGATTGTTGTCCCCGCCACACCCCCAAGCACAAAACAGAGATTCTACCCACCTGGGTCTTCTTGAAATAGCTTGAGTCCAGCTAGGACAACCTTGATCTCATGATTCTCCGAGCAACCATACATGTTTCGCAACTTTGTATCCAAGGACATTCCCTTAAAGCATGTTTCTTCCTTACATTTCGGGACAAAAAGATGGCTAGCATCTCGAAGTCAGTTTTCTCGCTTGTTTTGAATTTTAAGGGTGTCTAGTTGTTCACTAAGGCTCCCTAAGATATCAGTTTTGAACTCATCAGAATATTACCACCGCTCTACTTATCGATCCATTTGCATTTGTTAGCGCTAATAAGAGAAGGATCCCTTGTGGCCCTTTCCACCTTTAGATTTTCCTCTTGAGAGATGGACACATAGTTCATATACCTAAGTGGAAGGAGAAATGTCTCCTTTCCCAATGTGCTGTTTAAAATGTCTATCCATTCATCTCTAATGGGATTTTAATATGAGGGCTTTCAAGGTTTCATCATCTAAGTTGCTCATCTTTGCTCTTTTTCAAGTTGTATTGAAATCTTCTGCAAGCTCCCCTCTTCTCTCCAAATTTTCATCTTCTTTTTGCATCATTTGAAATACCCTTCTCATCCTTGTGATTGGTGGGCATACAATAGTCCAAGCATCTATCCAAAATGTTTGTTTCATTTCTATCTAAGTCTCAATAGATTGAGGGCTAATCCCATGAACCATTTCAGCTGCATCCTCTCAATGTTGAAGGAAAAACATGGAGTTTTTGAGAGTCTTCCATATAGTCATAAGTTCGGCACACAACTTCAAACTCAAACGTAAATGTTTGATCCTCACTGCGAATCCATGTGCTAGGTTAATTGTGATGGTGAGATATTTTTCATCACAGATGAGTTTCTCATCAACCATGTGAACCCAAACAAATTGTCTCTTCCCTACTTCTACCATTATATCCTTCACCATTGTTATCTCCATTGTTTCCTCCCTACCTCCACCCTATTTATTACTTCCTCCTCATGATAGTTTCTTTTAGAGTCCTTATAGTCCTCTAGTTCTCTACCAAGGAAGAATGAGTATATAAGCTTTCTCCCCTTGCCATTTTTCTAAGTGGGTTTTAGTAGGTGGTATAGGAGAATCCTCTTTTTTAATCACTTATATTCCTTGACTTCCAAAATCTTAAGGCTAGGGTAGATGGTAGAATCTGTCTATGTTTTCCTGAAGAAGATGAGTTGGTGAAAATCGAACTTTGGCTTTAGCTATAAACCTTCCCCTAGAATCTTCAAGTTTATGCATGCTTATTTATGTATTTTAAAAAATTTGGGGCTAATAATTTCTTCATCTTCTAGACTACACCAGGTGCAAGAGGAGAGCATACAAGAAGTTATCAAGTTTTCCTTCTTCTTATGATTTTATTTTTTTTTAAGAAATCGGGCTACCTAGTTACACTTGACTTTAAAGAATCAAGGCCAAAAAATGTTTTTGGCATAGTCACTGAATTTTAGTGTGTCCTAAATACGATTAATTTCATTAATCCAGAATCGTAGTCATGAAGGCGCACGACTATACATGTGTGCAAGATAAACTCATTTTCTTAACTTTTGTCGCTTTTTGGTTTTTCTAAGGAAATGGAAATTCTAAGATGAAACAAGTTTGGTTATGTTTGTTCAAGTAAAAAGTGATATCCCCCATAATGATTTACCAACTTGGAAACTTTAAAAACAGAATTTGAAATTTACAATGATAAGATCATTGTAAGGAAATGGAATGTCACAAATGCGAAAAGGTGTCGCTAATCTAATAAATCAAAACAATGAACTATTGAGCATGAAAACTAAACTATTCTTGCTAACCAAACATAAAAGAAACTATGCTTATTTATAAAATCCAAAATTGTGCAACAAAACAGTCTAAATTAGATTACATCAATTTATCTTCATCCTTCATCATTAGTCCATTCCTTTTTATGATTTTCTAAGTAATCATAAAAATTTTAGAGAATCGATATTTAATTTGCAGTAGTAAATTAATATTGTTCACATACACTCATGATTCAACTCACCATCAGCCCAAATGGTTGAGGCAATCGAAGATGTCATGCATGATTAACATATCTAAATTTGCAGAAAGAAACTAATACTAAACTCAATATTACTTCATAATACAACCTCCTCACCACTGCCCAAATTGTGCTTTATAATCAAGATGCTATGAGCAGCTTAATATATCTAAATTTGCAGAAAAGAAACTAATACTAAACTACACATTTCATAATACAACTTCACCATCACCCTAAATGTGCTTCTTAGGCTATGTTTGTTAGTATATCTAAATTAACTACTCGGCGTATAAGCAATTTCATCAAATTAAACAAAAAGTTATGAAAATCAAATTAACTCATGGTTCCATGTCACTAGTCAAAAAAAAGCTATGAAAATGCCCGAGCGCTTTCATACCTGGCAACTCAAAAACAAGAACTCGGCTTATGATTATCAACATAAAACATAAAAGACAGAAATGAAATGAAAATTATGGAAGTGTATAAACAAATGAAACAATGCAATAGTATATAACATATGAATGTATTATATGACACAATGAAAATGAAATTAAAATTATACATAATTAATACACAAAACCTTAGCTGAGTAGCTCCTCTACCTACCAGGTAACATTCTTCAACAATTAAGTTGAAAAACAAAAGCCTTCATATTAAAAGGGCCATTACATGTAATGGTATCGTTAATAACATTATAAAATACATGGACCACTACAGAGCAAAGACTAATGAAAAAGATAACAGAGACTACATTCACTAATATCACTAACTTCATATGCGCAAAGATGCAAACGCATTATACATAACAACAAACTATAACCTGCCTCCCAAAAAGTTCAAGGCGTCGGTGGAGAGTGCCAACTAGACTAATTATCCAATAATTGATATAGAGTATGGTCAATCACAGAGGATGCTTCTGAAATCTCCAATTTTTGGCTCTGCACAGTGTCGATTTATCAGCTTAGGAAACGCCGGTGGATCTTCACGGCAGAGTCCCATGAAACCCATGGCTGACTTATGTGACTATCATTGACTTTGGATGCGAGCTTGGCCAACTCTGACAAGACTCTGTAATCAGCCTAAGGGCTCGCTTTTCTGTAGACACTTGTAGCATAGAGTTTCACAAAATAGTCAAGTGAGTAATGGAAAGGCAAGATTCATGAACAATGAAAATCGATCAAATAGCAAAAAAAAACACAAAATATAATTAAAAAAAAAACCATGTTAGATGCTCTTTTCGCACAAGATTTATTTTTCAATTTGGGAGGTTTAGTGGGAGTGGAAAAAAAAAAAAGTGTAAGGGAAAATATGAAAGATAAATTTGGACTAAATAAAATTCTACCAACCGAAGCGTTCTAGTCTAGCGATTATTACTGGTGTCGCCATCCACCACACAGGAAGGGCTGAGGTCTAACAAAGCCAGGATTTGACACTATATGGATTCCCTCATTCGCTTCCCCTCTTTCACCGCTAGCCACCTTCCACAACGCGCACTGCAATTTTCCTTAATTGCTTCTCTACCGTTTCACGAATGTTTTCTACCATAACGTGGTTTTCTGCTGAGAGGTCAAACGAGGAAGAATGCACCTGCTCAGCGGTCTGAGTTTTAAAATTTCTCCTTCTAGCATCAAGCTTCTGTGAGGGAGCCGTGGCATGAATGTACTACTACTCTGTGACCTTCCAAGGATGGTAATCGCCGCAGAGCGAGGAGTAGTTTTGCACTCTGTTTTCTTTGTACCCACTTAATTGGGTTGCTTTTAGATTATTTTACCGTGCCGACCTTGTAATATTTTTTGAATTTCAGAAATGGAACGTTCAAGACTGTTTCCTTGCATGAGGCGCCTCTTAATTCTTGATTTTTTCATGAAAAATTTGCGATGAGTCGAGCAATGATTTTGACTTTCGTACTTTATTTCCACTCGTTAATAGATTAATCTCATTTAGAAACAAATGTTGCCCCTCGTTTATTTTAAACCTTTTTTTGAAATATAGAGCCATGTTTATATGGTCTACGTATTATACTCTTTCTCTCAGATATCTAGTACAGAACTCCTCTGCTTGAATGCGGTGATGGTGAAGGCTACTAATGGAAACAAGAGAGCCGGAACTCCAAGTATCTCAGATGCAACAGATGGTTACCAATTTTAAAATCATGTTTCCTCCACCTTACAAGCGAGCCTGGTTTCTCAGATGTGGTTATCACACTCCTCACATGTTACATTTTTCTATTCAAGGATTTGGGTACTTCTTTTAATTTGTATTTGAACAATGGACGTTGGTACTTCTATCTCGTTGCTTTACTATTATGCATACCGCTATTTCACTTTCTTATAGATGCCTGGGCATATTTGGATGCTTTCAGATTTGTCAATAATCTCCATGTGAATTCATTACTTCTGCTTTTTATAAATATGTCCCTGTATGTGACATGGGGTATTTTTCTATCATTGTCTAGGTGGGACTTCCACTTTTCGGGATGGATATTTGGGTTCCACCTTCGGACAGGAAAATGTAATGACTTCATGGACTGTTTACTTCATATAATATATTCAAAACAACGTTTCTCTTAGAAAAAAAGACAATGTTTATCACTCGTCTTCTAAAACTGATGTCGGTCTATGTTGTTATTTTATTGATATGGTCTAATGGTCTTTTTTATATATTTTGGACATATCACACTCCTCACACATGATTAGCATTTCATTCAAGGATTTTGGGTACTTTTAATTTGTATTTGGAACAATGGACGCTCTAACATTTCATTCCGTTTCTTTTTTACTATTCTACATACTACTATTTCTTATAGATGCCTGAGCATAATGGATTTTTTTTCTTCTCAAATTGTTGATACCCCATGTGGAGAATGCATTGTTTTATGTATCAAGTCCCCTTTCTGCAGAGTATGTGACATGGGGTATTTTTTTCATCACCTTGGTTTGGACTTCCACTTTTCTAGATGGATATTTGGGTTCCAATATTATTCGCGTACGTGGAAAATGTAATGACTTATGGATCATGATTTCATATAATATATTCAAAACCGCGTTTCTCTTGTGAAAAAATGATTAATGTTTATCACTTCCTTCAAAACTACATGTCAGGTCTATGTTATTGGTTATTGATATCGTTTTCGATGGTCTTTTTATATTTTGGACATATCATCATACCTCACATGATTAGCGCTTTCTTCGTTCAAAGGGATTTTGGGCACTTTAATTTGTATTTGAATTCAAATGGACGTCAAGACTTATCCGTTGTTTACTATTCTACATACGCTATTTCACTTTCATAGATTCTGTGCATATTTGGATGCTTTCGATTGTCGATAATCTCCATGTGGATCGTTATCGAGGCTTTACATCATGTCCCCGTGATGACAAAGGGGTATTTTTCTTATCTGCTCTAAACTCCACTTTTCTCGGATGGACATTTGGGTTCCACCTTTAGATGTGAAAATGTAATGACTTCATGGATCGTTTTACTTCATATAATATATTCAAAACAACATTTTTCTCTTAAAGTTTCATTTTTTTTTTAAATTGAACTCGTCAGCTGCTTATACCGACGCCTTGTAAGCGCTCGCTATGACAGATTAAAATGCTCTGTAAGAGCCACAAAGATAAATGTTCGATTTAGCAACGCTCAAATGTCTGCATCACATTTTTGTTGGAATTGCATAGACGCCCAAAAACGCCTACCATACATTTATTTTAATTGTGATAGGTTTACAACCGCTTCAAGAGCGACGGAAAACGCCGGACCACATTACGCTCACTGGTGATGCTTACAAACGTTAGCGATTTGAAATGTCGCATCAATATTTATTTAATTGTGACAATTTACAAACGTCGAAGAGTGACGTTCAAAACGCGAAATCCGTATTACTTCGTTTAAGTGTGACGCTATAAAATTTTATGTAATTTTGCATTGGGAAACGCTTTCCCCCACTAAGCAAAGATTTTCTCTTGTTTAGTTTTTCTGACACTTTAATTGCGTTTAACTATTTAATTTATGGAAAACCATGCTTTGCTCACAACTGTCAGCTTGCCACTTTATACTATAGTTGAAATAGCGACTTAATCGTCAGGTTTATAATGTTCTAAATGTTCTGTAATAGTACCTAATATATTAGACATTTCTCCCAAAACTCATTGATTTGTTCTGAGTATTTAATTTTTTGAGTAGATTTGGCTAAATAAGTTCTAAAAAGGGCCACCGAGGGCCAACAATCAGTTGAGGCCTAGCTACAGCCTAGAGGCCTTCTCAATAATCCAATAGTCAATTTTTGCATGCTGATGTTATAGCTAATGTGTGCTCTTGCTCTTTAGGAACTTCAAATCCCAGAGATCCCTGAAGTTCAAATAGTCTGGCCCAGCTAGCCTAGAGGCCTTATGCAACTGAATATTAGTCATTGTGACTATTTTCTGTTGATATTTTATATCCAATGGTGAATTTTAAAGAAGTGTTTATGATCTAGAGGTCGAGAACCCATCGAGAACCTGTGGGGTGGTTCCGCAAGATGTTGGAGGCGAAATGAGCACTCAGGAGGCCAGATCCAAGTGAATAGTCTGGGTCTCACTATCTTTGACATTCGAAATCCATTGTAGTTAATTTGAATACTTACAGAGCTCGAAGCTAAGTTTTGCAGTCAGTTAACTACAGGGAAGGAGGTCTAGGGATTAAAGCTGCTTGCCTGCTTTGAGAAAATGATCTATCCAATTTGGAGGACAGGATATCTACTAGAGATACAGTAGGTGAGGTTTTTCAGAACACAAAAATACCCGAAGGATTTTTTCCATGAGAAGCTCACTGTAGTCATAGCACCGACAACATGAATCAGTACAGGAGCCTAGATCTATTTTCAAGGATGACAAACTATGCACTGACAGATGGTGTTTCAGAGGTCGCTGACATCTGAACTACTGAGTTAGAGTTTGTAACTTTAAAATAATTTTTCCATATCCCAAAGCTCCAAATCAGTTAATGGTCAAGAGTTCAAGGAGACGGAGCCCACGATATTAGGGTGAACTCCTAGATTAAATTTATTTTATGTGTTGTACATGATTATTTCATACATTATATTGTTGTTTATGCTTAAAATCATAAAAAATGGACTTAAATCACTTAAACAGCTTAAAAAATATACACTTGTTTCATATTAAATTCCACAAATGTCAAGTATAAGCTTGTTCTTATTTCTTCTGTTTAACCTGAAAGGGAGGTTTTATAAGTTATACAACCCAATTTTAGATCAACTGTCCAGTAATCCTAGGATGGGGATCTTTATGATAAATCTTGACAATCTCTATATAGAATAGTGATCCCTTGGATCTGCATCGCGGAAGGCGATCACAGGAGACGTGCTCTAATATCACTCTGAGGCAGGTGGAGACTCCCTAGAGAAATCCACGCTTTTTTGTTTTGCCCTTGGTTGGTTTTTGCATCCCATATTAATGGTTGAATATGGAACAGGGGTGACTATCTCGTAAAGAGAGCTTTGGCTCATCACCTAAGAAACGGTCGTGTGGAACATGGTAGTCCTATCCTGGTTTTTAGCATTCATTAATGAGAGTCTATATTTCCTTGGCATTTCTGTGTGTAATAGCTTATGTGTGTAGAAACCCATAGCGTGGCTGATGTATCCACATGATATTTCTGCTGTTACTATGTTGAGCAGCATGTATTATGATTACTGACATGTATGGATCTCCTGGCTGTTTTTATTTTAAAAAAAAAAAAAATTAATAAAACAATGGTACCTATGACCCAATCTGATGATAAATATGAATGCACGATTTAAGGGAACAATGCTTGGCGGGATTCTCGATATGTATGAGACCCCTATGTTCATATATCTTCTTAACACCTAAGTAGATTATATTATTTGTGATATATTGATGAAATTTTCAAGCATGGCTAGAAGGGGTCCATTCAGGTCTTATCATAATGTTTTTTGAAAATAAATCATTGAGTTTCATGAGCCATTTCTAAACTTGTCATCTAGTTTCTAGAAAAGCATGGTCTAGGATTGTGGGCCTCAAAAAGCAAGTATGAAAATCTCAGAGAGACGGCAGCAGGTCTGGGAAATTTAGTCCCTGCATGTTTGTGGAGTGTCCGTAGCTCCTAGACACTCATGCCCATACCTGGGAGAGTCTAAGCATTAAGTGGTTAAGAACTCACCTTTTAGGAACCCAAAGGGCTAGTTATCCTGAGTGGTGGGATAGTTCTCGAGAATTCATATTGATGGAAGGTTTTTATGATGTGTTTCCAATCGATTCCGCTTCCTTAAGGTAACCCAGGAGGCTTTGAGAATCTCGTAGTAGCCTCGCGTATTTACCTCGCTGATGGTTACTAGGTAGAATGGATGGGGTGTTATAGAGTATTAGAGCATAGGATCACCACCTAAACAGATGAGGGCGGTGTTTTGTCATGCAATTCAAGGTTTTGCCGCATGTACTAATCATCCTTGTGGTCTATATGCTTCTTGTCTCGCTATGTGCATGCTGTGTTGGTCATGGCTGCTATGTGTGAAAAGGATTTGTTGTGAAGTTTGTCATCATAGAGGTATGATTGGTTAAATTAGGAGAAAAGGGAGGTGAAAGGTCCTGGTGTTGCATGAGGAGGGAAATGTGGAAGGAAAATGAAGGAAAATGAAGAAATAGAGGCCTCATTGATAAAAGTCTTAGAGTATTAGCTGACAAATTTGGTCACACTTTATGCTCTCATTCTATTCTCTATATAAGCACACTCGTGCACTTATATTTTTCGGAGCACTGCTGGCATTGATTAATAAAGGAAAAGAAGGCACATGAGGGAATAATAAAGAAAAGGATGAAAAGGATCAAGAAACTACAACATGATTATTTGCAAGTATCAATTTGCATGTGTGATTTTATTGCTAGATTTTGCATGCATGGTATTTCATGTGGTTATTTTATTTCATTCAACAATTTTTTCCAAAATGTGTGACATTGTTTCCTTTCCAAACCTAACCTTGCCATTTGATAGCTTCATGATATGGGTTATATTCGTTTCGTTGAGATGGATTTTTGGATGGATTTGAAGCCGAGTGAGGTGGATAGTCCTAAATGAAAACACATAACCTAGTGATCCATGAACTGATCATGATTGTGGCAAATCCATCAAGCTTAGTTACCCATGAAACTAGATGAAAGGTAGTAAAAAGATGATTGGGGTAAAGCTGAGGACCAAGAGTCCTCGTCGGTGAATGGGGGTGACATATAGTAAATCCAAGAGGTGATTTCTCTTCGTTGGGCCTAGTAGTCCCCAGATGGGACGTAAGGTAAATCCCCAGAGAGGAGAGTGGGTCCCCGCGTAGGGCCTTGTGGTCCCCCTGAACAGTCGTGGATTATGGTGTAAACCCTAAGAGACCAAAGATAGCAGAAAATTCTCATTATGTAGGTGGAGAACTTTAGTAGCATCCATGCTTGTTTGGTTCTGCTTTCGTCAAGTTATGTGTCCCAAATTCATGCTTGGAATATGGCATGGGTTGATTGGATGAAGAGATTTTGGGCTTCTTTAGCTATCTATGGTTTGTGAATGCGTGGTTAGTCCCATCCCTAGTTGGCTTCTTACATTCATTCCATGAAAAGTTCATTTACTTGGAAATCTGAAATGTGTTTATTGGTTTATATGTGAACATATGGATGATGTATCCATGATATTTATGTTGTTATTATGTTTGTGCCATGAGAATGTACCTATTTGACAAGCTGATGACATGATCGCCTCATATTTTTATGTAAATTAATAAACAATGTGTATTTATGACCTAAATAAATGATATCGCAACCAATGAGGTAAGGAACAATGGTTCTTAGCGATTCTCAAATAAGTATGAGGCCCCTATGTTGGATCTTATTGTTTACACCTATAGGTTACATATTTCTAATATGTTTCGACAAAATTCTTTCATGGCTAGTAGAGTCGACCCAGTCTTGTCATGGTTTTTGAAAATACATCATTGTTTCACTGCTTTTATTTCATTTCTAAACTTTTTTTATTGAGTTATTTGTGGCCTGTGACTCTAGGGCTTCTGAAAGTGCCTTAAATCGCATGGATGCACGCATGTGTCTAGAAATGTAATCCCTGCAGAGACTCAGATTTGTAGGCTTGTGGGAGCTTTGTGCCTCCTGCATGGTAGTCGGCCCTATTAAAGCATTGTGGAGCATCGTAAGGGGTTGGTGGTTTAAAACCTTACCGGATCTAAGGATAGTTACCTCCTCCCAGTGGTCGGATGGTTCCCAGTCTTTTTTTAACATGTGGAAGGTTTGTAAGATGTGTTTTATTCGACTCACAATTTCCTTAAGGTCACCGCTGTTATGTTGAATCTAATCCTCTCATATAGCTCCCCGTCATCACATATTTACCTATGGACAAGCATTAAGTAGATGCGATGTGTAAAGGTGTTAATGACTGACAGACTGGTGGACACGGATAAAAATCTATGGATATGTACAAACAAAATAACAATATAATCGTTTAAAATTACTATAGTATAATTAAATTACTCCACACGACATAAACAAATTTTTATTTCGCTATAAATTTGTATGGTTTAACTTATAATTATATCAACGATAATGGTATATCTACACCTTATTCAATGCTTTCTAGCTATATACAAAAACTTGCAGGATATCATTTCTATATTAAATTCTTAATAATGATAAGGCGATAGTGTTGGTCTCTACATGTTTAAGATCACCGTAATCTCTAATTTGTAGCATTTTGATCTCCATCATCTTGTCAATATTTTTTCCTCGTTGCCTTTTATTTTTTAATGATCATAATACCCAAACATTTTAGTAACGATTTTCACTTTCAAGCGTGAAGAAAAACATACAAGTCAAGAGATCTCCAAATTTGTAGGTTGTGTTTTGGATATGGATTATAGATAGCTACAGTGAATTTCCTAATGGATCTCTCTCAAATAATTTTTTTAGGGTTCCAAATATAAAAATGCTAAAAATGCAAAGTTTATCTATTTGGGTTTTCCTCTTTATATTGTATTTTGTTTCCATATAATAATTTAGATTAGAGATGCCTAGGGTCACACTCCCATTATTATTGTAGCTTGCTTAGTTTTGAATCCCTTGATCTACTTGCACATTTAGGGACCTTAACAAATTTCTGAGGCAACTACATCTCTGGTCAAATTTGTTGCAACCTTCATTCAATCAAACAAGAGATTTTGTTTAGATAAACCTCGACTTAATAGATTAAGTTACACAAAGTTCTTTAGAAATCTTCATAGATGCAGCCATCGCAGAGAGGACTGTTGTCTACTGCAATTGAAAAAATTCATAGATTTCCAAGCCTTTTTTTATTTTAATTTGGTTTCTTTTTTTCTCCATGTGAAAACATTAAAACAAATATGACACTAACATCTGAATTGTTATTCTATGCTTTATGATCATATATGCATGTGCAGAGTTGTATGTCATTCTTGGTGTTTAGATTTAATAATGAGATTTTCATGTGTTCTGGTCTCGCATCTCGTTTCCTGCTTCTCATGAGATCCTAATTTGTGCATTTTGATCTCTATCATCTTTGTCAAGATTTTTTGCTCGCCTTAATTTTTAATGATCATAATCGCAATTCAAATATTTTAGTAATGATTTTCACTTTCAAGCATGGAAGAAACATACAAGTCAAGTGGACAAGTGATCTCCAACTTAGGTGGGTTGTTTCTTTTGGGGATATGGATTATAGGTAGCTACAAGCATGGAATTTCCTACTTGGGATTCTCTCAAATAATTGTTTTAGGTTCCAATATAAATGAACAAGTTTATCTATTTTGGTTTTCCTCTATATATATTGTATTTTGTTTCCATATAATAATTTTAGATTAGGATGCTCATATCGTATAAATTCCCATTATTATTTTAGCTTGTTTCTTTACTTGGAATCCTGATCTAATTTGTCATTGTAATCTATAACAGTACCTCTTTCTTCTTTCTTTTTGAGGCAACCAAATCTCTAAATAAATTTGTTGCAAACTTCATTCAATCGTAGACTATGTTTAGATAAACCTTTGACTCCAACAACAATTAAGTTACACAAAAAGTTCTTTAGAAATATTCAAAGATGTTGCTCATCGCAGTATAGGATTTGAAATGCTTGTTCATGTTTTCTTAGCACTGAAATTCAAATATTTGTCACTCTTTTTTTTGTTCTCCATGTGAAAAAAAAACATTGAAAAGAGGCTAGCAATATTGCAAATCAAGTATTCTATGTTTTCTAGAGCTTATATGGATGTGTGCAGAGTCAGATGTCATTATTGGTGCTTCTCAATTTCAATAATGAGATGTTCATGTGTTCCTTGTCTTCAGATTCAAGCTCACCAATGAGATCTCACTCAGCAGATTTTTGATTCCATCATCTTTTTCAAAATTATTGTCGTCATTTTTAATTTTTTAATGATCATAATTGCAAATTCAATCATTTTAGTAACGCATTTTTCACTTTCAAGCATGTAAGAGAAACATAAAAGTCATGACAAGGGTCTCTAACTTATTTTATTTTTTTGATATGGATTATAGATAGATACGTAGGGAATTTCCACTGATCTCTCTCAAAATCATTTTTTGGGGTCTGCATATCAATGAATAGAAAGCTTTTCTTTCATTCTCTATTTGGGGTTTCTCATTATATCACCAGATTTTGTTTCCTCTACTAATCTATACAGGGAGAGACTCTCAGTCACACTCCCATTATTATTGCGAAGCTACTTTTTGAATCCCTTGATCTAATTTCATCATTTCGACTTCTTTTTTTAACAAAATCTTCTTCCCTTTGAGGCAACTACATCTCCGTGACAACTGCTGCAACCTTCATTCAATCAGATTTTTTCCATAAACTTAATTTAAAAATTAAGTTACACAAATTTATTTATAAATATTCAAAGATGATGCCCATGGCGTATAGGGATCGATGTTGTTCATGTTTTCTTACTAATTGAAATTCTAGATTTTGTTAGCCTTTTTTTTTTTTGGTTTTTTTTTCTCCATGTGAAAACATTGAAAAAAAAAATTAAAGGATAACAAGACTGAATCGCTTATTCTTATGTTTTCTTGTGTGCTTTATATGCATGTGTGTCCTAAGTTGTATTACTCTGGTGTGCTGCATTTAATCTTTCCTTAAAGAGTATGTTCATTCAAATGCCTAATTATCCTTAGTTCTAGACATTTTGTTGTGAGGGTTTTTAAATTAGTAATTTTCAAGGAGAAAGGGAGTGGATTTTTCTCACTGGAAAATATTGATGAGAGTTTAATTCAAAATTGATATGACTTTTCTTATGCATTTTTTCATTCTAATGTAATTTTCCTTTAGTCAGGAGAACTTCGTAAAGGAGTTTCACATTGAGTTATAATGTTGCTATAGATAATTTATCATAGTCCTGAGAAGGAGTTCAAACATTCAGCAATATTAATGTTATACAAATATAAGTAGCATTTAAAAAAGCAGCATTTAAAATATGATTAAATTTTTTGGATAAATGGTATTTTCTTTCCTTTTTATACGCATAAACCAATATCCTCTTCAACCATTTAATGCTTTATGGCTTTAGTACGGAAATAATTCAAAAGAATCCATTTACAATACTAAAGTTACACAACTTCCAATTAGCGTTTGAAAAATGATTTAACAATATGAATGTTTTTAGAGTGATTTTTAGTTAAAGATACAACAACAACAAAGGAAATTATTATTTTTTTCTATCAAGCCATTATTTTTCCTATCTCTAAGTATATTCAACCAACTTCGTGCCATGAATTCTACCATACATTTCCAAACTCTTTCGACATCCTTCTCTTCACCCTTTCAACATGCACGTGAGCACCGCTCATAAAAATAACACATGTGCAACAATTATTAAAACAAAACAACCCTTCGCATCACTTGTCCGTTTTCACCTACATTCTCTTTCTTTGTTGCTTCCCACTCCTATTTAAGCAAACATATCGCACCGTACTACACATCGTATCGCTCTCTTTTCCTCCCCTTCCGTTAGTTTCGCTTCATTCTGAGTTAGCACATCTCCCCCTCGTATTTTACTTATAGACATCATTCACTTCGAAATTAAAGTCGTTCGACCTTCAAGATTTTCAATTATGGTTTCTTTCCTTCATCTCTCTTAAACTAGAAATTTATAACTTTTTCCTTTTGCTTCAGGTAATAATACCGCTTCACTTTCTTCGACCTTAATATGTCTATTTCGCCATAAAGCTGATCTTCTTAACAAGATGTCACGATCGCACATGGAGATTCCTTCTTTAACTCGCAATTCTCTTCTTCACTTCTCACTAGGTGCCGCTCGACCTACAACCAACTCCTAGGGTCATTTCAATTGAAATAGATAAGTTTTTTTCAAATCGCAATGCTCGCTACTGCGCTTTCATCTTCGACACATGGTGCTCACAAACATACCATTCTTCCTTCTTCGCATACCAGCCTTAGCAAACAAGACTTAAATAGGCTCCATTGTTCTCCTCAAAAGAAACTCATTCACATATGCACATCAATCCATGGACTTATGGCATGCAAACTACCCCCCCTTCCTCCCCTTATGATTCTCCTCGCATGTCCCTTTTTTATTTTATTTTTTCATTCCTAACATTTTACTTCCTCTTCACCGATAAAATGCTGCTCATTCTCAGAGAGGTTGTTTTTGGTGTCCCCAGGCCCAGTAGTCCAATATGGTTGCACCATTGGCTGGTGACCCATCCCTCTTATTCTCTCTCGTTGAATAGGTTCTCCAATCCATATCTTCCTCCTCTCTCTTCCCTCCTTTTTCACGCCACCCTCCCTTGAAAAATCACTCGTTTTCCTCCCCAAGGCTCCACCCCAACATTTGCAATCGGCTTTCCTTAAAGCACTCTCCTTACTCAAAATCTGTCCATCTAGGCGTATGCTTTCTAAAAACACCCTTCGTGAATATAGCAATGCATGTAAGTTTGTGCATCGATAGTGGTTTGACCTTGGGTCAACCACGATCACATCAAATCCAATTCTTCGCCTTCACGAGCCAAGGTGATCCCTACATACTCATTCAAGCTGGCCATCTACACAAATGTTTCAAATGGCATCAAGTAAAGGTCCCCCAAACCTTCCTATAACCATCTAAGATGCCTCTGAATCCTCCGTATCAATAGTGTCTCAACTCTTCGCCGATGACCTTACAATGCCTTCCCATACATTTTCACTTCGTGCGGACTATAATTTCCTCAAACTTTCACCTAATCATTAATCAAGGATGTCATATGTTTGTTTCTCCCTCTGTCCCACCCTCTCATTGCTTCACAAACGTGATGGCTTATGGAGCAAACTAGGCACATCTCTTCCCGACATGTCCGAGAGCAAGACGTTGTCACCTTGTGGGAAACACGCCATGCCGAAGGTTGCATACTCTCTAAGCTTCACATGGCCATGTCGTTTCCATACTTACAACTGGGGAGGATCGCTTGTGCTCACCAGCCAAACTATCTATAAAATCCCTACAACTTCCCTACTTATAAATCCAGAGATCGCTGAAACAAGAAAATCAAGCAATGGTTTGACAAAGGAGGCATAAAATATAGCTCACCCTCGCTCGCGCCAAAATACAACGCCCGAGCAAGAGGCCCTCAATACAAAAAATTCCGACATTCTCTCTCTCACGTCGCCTAGCGAAACCCATGGATTTCACTCGTGCTACTCAAGTACCTCAATCGATGGATGACGGATTTCTATTTCCTTGCATGCCCCATTACCATCGATGGGGCAATGCATGAGAAAGCTTTACAACAAGCATTGACAACACTTTGGAGTTGTTCAAAATTTGAATTCTTCATCAAGTGTGATTACCGCTACATTCAACTCCAATTGTACGACCACACCGGCCACCTAGAAACGTGGTCACTTGGACGTAAGCCACAAATGCACTTTTGGCATCTCGCAAAGAGAGCTATTCTCCTCTCACCGATCCCGAAGCTATCTCTGACATATATATCAAATCAAAGGATGAAAATTCCTCACACACTATTTTTGAATACATACACCTTTCAACGGTGCTGAACTAATACGCCCCAACTCTATGCACGTAGTGTTAAACTCCCTACATTGATGCATCGACTTCCTCCTATAGGTCCCGTGTACTGACCCCGTTTCAAACACAGCTTTACATCAGCTTTAGTTGTTTATTTCCGCCTCTCACTCGCTTTTCCCTCCTTCTCTCATCTCATACATCATTTCCCTAACATTTTTGATGAAATGCCCACCTCCCACATCTACTTCCCTCCTCTCTCTCTCCCATCGTTCCCTGCGCCTTTTCCAAATTATTTCTCACACTTGCAAATACGATGTTATCATACTCCACACGCGCACAATGAAAGCTACGCTGTTCACACATCTAATTCTCTCTCTTCCACACAACACCGCATAGGTATTCATTACATTTATTTGTTCTGCTCATAATTCTTTTCTGATCATGCGAAAGATAACACCTTGTTAAAAACAAATAAAACTAAAGTTGTGCATTACTAAATTAATAATAATCCTAATATAGTGTGAAAAGAAACAGTAATAAAAATGAGGAGCATCTTTCACTTACATAACAAACCATCATTTGCATTGATATCCTATACATCGTCTACATGTTTCCGCACTAAATAATTCACACCCTTAATTTTTGTTTAGGAACAAGTGTCAAAGTATGGTGTTTCATTTGAGCTCACTACGCACATAACACAGCCAAAATACACAACCAAAAAAAAAATTCTAATAGTAAATACAAATATTAAAGTGATCATGATGAAGAAGAACATAAAGAGAGTCACACTCATTTTCCCATCGTTTTAACATTATTATCGCTATGAGCTCCACACCGGTCTAATCAAATTCAACACACAAAGGATACACACATTTTCTTCCACTTATGCAAATTATAAAATTTATTTATTCCACAAAAATATTTTTTATAAATATTCAAATATATTCCGTACCCATTTAATTATAAAAAATCCATTAAAAGTTATCGCTATATTTTAATAAAATTATTATGGCAAATATATAAGATAATATATAACTTTATATAAAAAGATATTAACTCTAGCTTTTTCATCATTTATTATATTGTTTATTTTAAATATAAAATATTTCAGATACTTTAATCATTTATAAGTATAATTTTCTAATGTACTTCATTAAAAATAAATCAAATTATAATAATAAATAAATAAACAAAATAACAAAATAACTAAATTTAATGATATTATTATTTAAAAAATAATTTTATGCTATGCACACATTTAAATTAATAATACTCAAATTTAAATTAGTCAAATAATGTTTGAAAATTTATGGTTTCCATATGTTTTTATTATTTTAAAAATATATATTACGTTTTAAGTTAGGAGTAAAAGAATGTATATATACTTAGTATTTGTGCAAATTAAGGACATAATTGAGTGCAAATGACATTTTATAGGTTGAGAGAGATTCATGTCATTTGATACCATCAGATCCTTACAACTATATTCAATTATTACTTACAAACTCATTATTTTTCGTGGAACAAGGAGATAGATATATGAATTGATGAGAATCATCAAATCGTAATCACATGTTTAATCATGTTTATTAACTCTTCAATGAATTCTATAGCATGTATGATTTTAACTATCAAATTCAAGGTTTTTTGTTTTTTGTAATTTTGATAGGACTACATCTTCAACCATGTCCAATATATCACCTCCATCAAAGGTGGGGAATTGAATTGGTGATGTGAAATTCACATTTTTGAGTTAGCAAATTTATTCAAGCATAAAAAATTATAATATTTATTATTAAAACGATAAATTTTTTATGTTTAATCAATTTATTATTTAAATTATATTTATAATAAATTGATTATATAAATTATAACATCAAAATTAAATCATAGTAAAATCTATTTATTTAGTTACAAAATTATAAACACAAGAATATTACAATTTCAATTCCAAGTGGATAGAATCATTTTTCAAATCTATACACCAAAATTTAGAAATGTAATGAGAAATTAATCCACACTTATCAAGTAATACCTATTCAAATGTAATTAGGTAATTAAATTTGTTTTTTTTAACTATCAAATACTATTTATAATTTGCGAAAAGCTCTTATCACCATTATTGATATTTGCATAGATTTTAAAATTCCCCCCATCTTTAGCGGGCTTGATTGATTTTGCTCAACTGCTTCGAAAGCCTTAAATCTCAATTGAGTTTTAAAAGCTCGATCGTGAATCCATAAAGCTCATCGAACTTTAAGCTCGATCAAGCTCAACCTAGGTTACGTGGTGCTTGATTGGTGGCTTTGTTTAAATGTCTTCAATCAAGATACTTTAAGTACCTCAACAACTTCGTCGATATTTTAAGGTGTTCCAACAACTCGATCGAAAAGGTAAATTTGCTCGCCGATCACTTAAATTTGCTCAATAAAATGTCCTTTTTTCACCCAAAAAATATAACCCAACTCCATGCTTTCACCCAAAGCAATAATTATTTAAGAAAGATGGTCTTAAAGTCTTTACAACTCTAGCAGGAAAACCCAAAAGACCCTAAAAAACCATTATAAATAAAATCATCTATACTTAATTTGATCTTCAAAATTAGGTTTAGCAATATAAGTTGCATTATTAGAAATTGTAATACTTTTTCATTAATCAAATAAAATATATTTTTTTACTTAGACTAAAAGCTACCACACGACTGTCCTCTTCAAACCGCAACTCTACTTAAAAAAGAAGAAATGTTAATGAATGCACTTTTGTGTATAATTTGTATTTTCATCTCTAATTTGTGGCCAGTGTGGTCTTGGCTACACCTCTTTTTATGTTGGATTCGTATTTTGTGTTCCATGGATAGAAATTATGGTGATTACAGTGGTGATTCATTTCACATTTACACTATTCATCTTATATCTCAAAGATTATTTTCCATGGCATTCAACCTGTTTCCTTAAAATTAGATTTCCTTCCACAATTAAAAAATTTCTTGAGTGGTTCTTTACCAGATATGTTTTAAAGTGTGAAGCGTGAACAAGGCTTGTATCCATGGGCTAAAGAGTCAATGGTTCAATTTATGCTGTCTTCACTATTTTATGTTGTGCGTAAAATTTGAACTTATTCTTAAAAATAAAGTTAGGTTTTAATAGTTTTATTTAGTAATAATTATATTTATAGTATTTTTAGAATTTTGTTTTTTAGATCCATTGTGTTTATGTAATTTTTTCAAGAATAAATTATATAAAGAATTTGCTCCACGGGTTTCTTAACCACCCAGAGCCCATCATCAAGACTGTGAGAGATCAAATAAATAAAATGACCAAACTAACCATTAAGATAATGACTAATTTGACTTTTAAAATTAAATTCGATGAATAGTACTTAGTTTTATCTAATTAATTAATTATTTGTTTAATTATTTAATCTATAGTGATAATATTTATTTATTTTATTTGATATAAAACAATTACAAATATAAATATGTATCTATTTTATCTTATTATTATTATTTCATTTTTAAATATATATATATATATATATATATATATATATATATATATATATATATATATATATATATAATATTTTTAAGAACGAAATTAAAAAAAAAAAAATTAAAATAAATAAATATATAAATAAAAATAAACAAAAATATATGTATATAAATAAATAAAAATAAAATAATAATAAAATATAAGAAAATGAAATAATAATAATAATAATAATATAAAATAGATACATATTTAAGTATTAAAACTACTAATTAAATTAAATAAATAAATAAATAAAATAAATAAATATTATCAATATAGATTAATTAATTAATTAATTAGATAAAACTAGCTATTATTAATCGAATTTAATTTTTAAAGCAAATTAGCCATTATCCTAATGACTAAGCTGAGCTTATTTCCCACATCTATTTATTCGAATGTCGTGATCCGATCTCACCTAGTCCCGATGATGAACTAATCGGTTGGGTCGAAACGCGTCGCACACACAAAGTTCTTTTGTATGACAGCAATGAAGAATTCTATAAATACATATATGATTTTAGAATTAGAAATAAATAATAGTTTCAAACAACATTTGAAGCTTTAAGCACAAGATAAGTAGTGCACACTACACTCACAATACTATGCACCCTAGTTGATAAATTACATAAGGTAAGATTTAGTAAATTTATAAATTATTGTAAATATTTATGTCACAAGCATGCCAACGATGATTGGGATGCATAATACCAAGAATGAAATAGAAATTCCCATGTAACCCTTTATTAAAAACTATAGGAAGTTTGATTTACTTAAGCATCATTATATATTATATGTATTATACAACTAGTATAATGTCTAAACATACATGGTAGATCTAATAGAGATTCATTATAAATGTATAGATGCATGTTAGATATAGTAGAAAATTACTAGAAAATAGATGAAATAATCTTGATATATGTGAAGAGATATTGAGATGGTAAGTAGTTTAATTTACCAATTATAACTTAGAATTTCTTAATTTATGTAGATTTTTCCAAAGTTGCATGCATGCACGATATGAAGTTCACAATGGTTTTATGTTTCATGTTTTCTTAGTTATTTTGATGTGGGGTATGAAGAAGTAGTATGGGTTTTTTTCCTTGAAAAGGATTAAGTATAAACTTGCATTAGATGCATCATGTAATGAATTTGACTAAGGTGCAATTTGGAAATTGATAATCTTTAAAGTTTTGATCTGTTTGATGTTTTTCATAAAAAAAAAAATAAAACAATGTAAAAGTTGGATTATTATACTTTCATTCATAAGAATATCGATCCTTTATGAGTTGGGTACTCACTCCTTTTTTAATAAACTAGTATAATATTATATACAAAAATAAAATTCATCAAGATAGCATTAAATATACCTAAAAGTGATATTATTACAAACTCTATCGCATCCACATGAAAAATATGGCCAACTTAATTACTTACATTTTCATTGTATGTGAAAGTGCTTGTTCTTACTAAGGAAACCAAATCACCAAAGTATAGAATAAACAATTGTGTGTAAAATTATGTGCATCTTCACCTTCAATGCTTTGAAATAAAATTTCATTGGTTTAATGCGACACTATGGGCATGAGATACTAACACATTGATACATATTTTATTATCCTAAATGAATCCAAAGGATAATTAAAATCGTAAGTCCATACCCTTATATACAAGCATATTTTAGGGGCTATGTTTTTCCAATGGGATAATATTCCACTTTTTTCCAAAAACAAAATATGATTTTCCATTTTTCTTTAAAACTATTTCCATATTCTATAAAATAAATTTATTTTAATTTTTGTAAAATATTCAAAATTCTATAGAATCTATATAAATCCTTATAACGTGAATATTTCATCCAAAATATCATCTAACATTTAATTGTTAAAATTTTAAGAATCAATAAGATTTCCTAAAATTTCTACACTTAAAAATGTAAGTGAGTGCAGGATCCTTAAAATTCTTCTCACTCTAGAGCGGAATCAAGTACTATAATATCTCTCTCAAACTTGATGTTTAATATAATCTCAAATTTCCTTTAGAACATCCTTCAATGTTTTCTTCTTCCTTCAAAGAGAAGTCCTGAAATGTGGGATTAGTAGTCAATATGATAAAATATATTGCATTAGAATAATCTGCCATTTGAAATAGCACATGCTTACTCACCTTTTAATATATATATTCGTTTTCTAAAATGAGGGATATTTAGTTCAAAAGATATCCATTATATCTATCCAAAATGAATATTATTGTGATGACATGTATCCATCAATATAAACCATCACAAGATGAAATTTATTTTTTAATGCATAGAAACATGATAGATAATTAAAAATAAATCCACATGGACTCCTTCATACACTTATGAGCCCCTCAAAATTTATGGTTGGGTTTGGTATTAATACTCTCCTAAGAGGAGTAATTTCTCCTTCTATTGTATAGTTGGGTTTACACATTGACCTCTGAAGAGTGTTTCTTCATTCTCTAACATTCTATGATTTCAAATCTAGCCTCTAGTGAACTTAATTTTTCCCGCAAGGCTTGAACCCATATACTGGGGAGGCCATGAACTCTTGATTTTTCCTTCTGCCATATCAAGAATACAAAAACTTTATCCTCATTCTATAATACACTTAGAATTCTCTTCACTTTTAATTAGAAAAAATGGGATCTCTATTTTCTACTTTGTGTCTATTGTGAGTGAGATGAGATTTTGACAGCCACATCCACCCCCACATAAATACTCTTTATTTCCCTTCACCCACCCTAACTCACATTACATAGCATTTGTGACATTTGTGAGCCATAATTGTGACCAATAAATCATAAGAAATATGATACTATGCAGTGTTAAGGAATACACGGGGGAGAACTCTCTCATAGTTAGATGCCTACAGTAAAGGCTCACACATGCACATAGAACTTAGGCAGTAGAAGAAGGCATACAAAAATCAAGGAGTCCTTACTAATGTAAGCCCTTATACAATTTTTTAATAGAAATGACCTTGATTATGATTATATATGATTTGGGAAGTGATGGTGGTGTCAAACCTTCATGCCATACCTACAAGAATCATGCACTTTCATGTGTTCCTTAATGTAAGATATATTAAACTCCTAGTGGTTATTTTCATGAGAGAGACATACAAGTTGATGTCTCCTTGCATACTTGTTCCTACCTCTCCATAGTGCTGTTCATCTATTTGCAAGGCTATTTACCCTTTTTGTTTAGATACAAAAGATCTTGAATCTATAATATGAAATTAAATTGCTTTACATAATCCTTTATTGTCAAAAAACAAGAAATAAAACAATCTGAAACGAGAGCATACCAAAAACAAAAGATGAAATAATGATGAAAGAGTTATTCAAAAACCAATCTACAAACTTCTAAGCATAATCAATTTTTTTTTTTCCAAAAATTAATAAAACACCCCTCATAACACACTTCTTTAAATAAAATATTAATATATTATATTACATTATTGAACTACGATATTTTAAACTAACATATACTTAAAATGAGAAAGTTAAACAACAATTTCTTAATTTAAAAAGTATTGTTGAAATTATACAAATGCTTCATATCATTATTTGTATCTTCAAGTCAAATATCATAACACTAGCCTTTTAATGTCAAGTCAATCATGACACCTAATTGGCCATGCTCATATGGACTAACTTTTCATATGCACTAAATTGTAAAACAAAATACATTAATTAGACATCTATGCCTTAACAAAACACGATGTGAAATATGCTATTATAGAGTAAAGAATGACCATTTTGAGCCAAAATTGAAAATTCTTTTGTCGTTAGTTGTATCTATGATGAGGTTTAGAAGCATTCTGCAAAAGGAAGTTTCCATTTAAAACCAACATTATATCGCCTTGACTTGAACTTGGTTGGCCAAAGATTTTGTTTTTGTTTGGTGCACAAATGCGATCTCTTTATAAATTAATAAATTATGTTCACCACACTTTTTACAATGCAAAGTCGATGAATTCTTATCCAAATTGTATTGTGTGGCATTTCCTAGTTGTTGAGAGGGTTGCATAAACATCTGATCCCTCCAATCCTCTCTATCCAAACAACCGTTCAAAGCTTTCAATTTACAACTATGACCCATTTTGATATGCTTTACTTCAAGATCTTCAAACGAGGGAATAAAATCACATGAAATATAAAGAAAGCAGAGGAAATCATGATAAAAAGTAGTAGATCTTCGAGTAATAATAGTGTGTGAAACAAGTCATCTTAGTGGTAAGTTCAATTAATCTAAGTTCTACATGGTGCAAAAGAAAAAATATTCACACAATATAAGTATTGTTTTTTTAATGGTTCAATTTTTAAGCAATGTTTTTAATTTCTACCAAATATGCGACTTATAGTTTAATATTTGTTGTTTATGTGTTGTTTTTCCGTAAGTTTCTTGAATCCACTATTTTAATAGAATATTTATGCACTAAATGTTGTTATCGCGTAATATTAATTTAAGTATTATTTTCATATCTCTCAAAAATGTTGTGTTTGTTATCTTGTTTAATTATTTATTTAATAATATGTAATAATATATTTCTACACATTTTCTCAGTGTATATTCATCTCCCACAATAATAAGGGTGTTTCTCAACCTTTTTCTCCTTCCACTATGTTGTTTGAGGATAGTCAAATATCTAGTTGGGAAAAGTTTTATTAACTCCTAATCAATTGAGCTTGCGCAGAGTTGGATTTTACTTTCACTTATCTTGTTCTAACTATCACCATATGGGGTATTATCCATTAGTCACTAAATTCGCTGATGAACGACCACTTTCACTAATAAAGATGAAATAATGACTACTAATCGATTAAAATATAATAGTTGATAAGTTGATAATGATTTAATGTTGCATAGTAAAAATAAAGTGGAATTAATACAAAAACTCATGAGTAGTTATGGAAATGAAATAAAATCAATCACGAATCCCTCAATATGATTCTCCAACTTTTCAATCTTTATGGAAAATTTACCTCCTTCCTTTTTCTTTTTCATATATAAAGATCATGAGGATTTTAAATTCAAATCGCCATAGCAATGCAAAGTCTTTGTCCCATTTAATTTAATAAATATTGAAGAGTTTGTGATGTAATTTTGAAATGCATTAAGGAGGTTATTGTCAATATTTTCAAATTATAATTAAGGAATAAATCTAATAGTAAGAATGCAGGAGTATTTACCATGTATGAACTTATAAGCATATAGACCTTTATCCACAACAATCTTATAGCGCCATAAATATGTGAAAGACCAAGATTATGAAATTGTTTGATAAACTTCAAAGGCATTGCAATGTCATCACCATGGAACTTTTTATCACAGCTAATGTCACCATACAATTTACTATTTGGTTGTTAAGGTCATCAAGGATTTCATCACTTGGGTGACTATTCTCTCATTAGTAAGAGCATCGTAAAAAAAGGGATGTAAGTCTCAAGAAGCTAAGAAGGGCTTCTTACATATTGGGAAAATGGTTGTGGATATAAGAAAGACATCAAATGAGAAATGATGCTAAGGCACAGATGAGGTTTCTCTACATATTACTCATATTAGTAGTGAGGCGCTAAGAAAAAATGATATGTCATTAACATTTCATCGTTGAAGAACATATTAATAAATTTGTCACATTTTTCTTTTCTTATTGGAATCAATATGAAAAATGGCTATAAAGATTTAATTGGGTCAATAGGTTTTCTTGGAGCACACCATTATTTAATTAACATTTTAATTTTAGATGCTATATCATTATTGGGGTACATTTTTATCTGCCGCACTAGGAATCATCATGACATCATTTAAGCTATCATTTACGCTTCCATTAATCATTAGAGCACATATGATCACTACTTTTCATTCACTATTCGACCTTCCTTCTATTTGAATCATCATAATTTTATATGCCATTTTTAACAAGCCTACTTTTAGCATGGGTGATGTTGAGGTTCGATCCTGGTGGTGACCACAGTAATCGAATAGGGCTATGACATGAATATTTCCTTCCATTACTTTCAATTTCCTTGTCCCTAAGGTATAACACAAATTCTCTTCATTTTGAGAGAATACCTTACCCACTCACTCTACCTACATTATGTGTTGACTTTAGTCTTATTTTTTGAGTTTCGTATGGGTAGTTATTACATGTGTGTGTGTGAGAGTTACTACAATAGTTCTAACTAATTTGTAACTCAAATTGATTTTATTTAACCTCGCAATGCAATTACACTTTAATTTGCATCTCCACCATGTTTTACCAAGAAGAAGTCTAGGAATGTTAACTAGTTAACTCAAAGACATGCACACGGAACCCCAACCTAGTTCAAATTATTTTTTTATCCTAGAGAGGTTATTTATTTATTTATTGTTCAACTATGGGCAATATCATATGATAGTTAAATGTGTAATTCAAATTGTCTTCTTTGTTTATCTAGTGATCTGAAAATGAAAGTATTTGTACTATTCAAAGTATTCATTTCCATTAAATTAAGTGTTTGTATGGTCTCTCTGGTATAAAACAAAAGGGGTTCTTTGGTAAATCGTTTTTGAATTTATGTGAGGGAATGTTATGAAACTTAATGTTTAAGAACTTGAATCTACAATACACAAGAGAATAATTTCACCATAAACACACAACAACATGATGAGCAACACCCTCCCGGGCTACACTGGCTGTGTCCAAGGCTCCCAATGGGCATGTCCTCGATATATTATGATGCTAAAATTGGTAATACAAAGGAGAGAAAAGGCCTAAAAAGGCCAAAAACCACCAGAAAAAATGAATTCATAAAGTAGAAATAAGCTAAGAATGGCTTTTTATTTCACCTTAAAACAAGAAGTGTGTGAATCCAATGCGCCCATTTCCATGGCCCCGATGGTTTCCAAGCTTCCTGAAGCTAAAATGGTTGAAAGACACATATGTTGGCTCAAACCTGTCCCAATGGCTCAAATATGTTCGTGTGTAATAGTCGAAATTGACTAAAATTTCGTCCAAAAAAGGTTCAATCTCCTAAAAGTTATGATCCAACAAGATCACTAATCTACTAAAAAACTCCACACTTTGGAATAATCCAAGTGCTTAAATACAATTATTTTGGAAAATCATTGATTAGTGGTCCACCACTTAACCGCTAGATTAGGATCGTCGCTAAATTAAAGGTTAAATGGAGTGGTCACATTGCGCTTGTTTCCACTAGAACAAGCGATCTGCTAGCTCCCCTAGGCACCGACATGGTCATCCGGAAAGGCGTTACCATAGGGGTTAGCCCCTTTAATACTCCGCTCCACCGTTTCGTACAAGCTCACTATTACGTGACCCAAATGCGCTCGTGGGTCAGGTCATCCTCCGATCACTGACCGACCCGACGCATTTAGAAGCCCGTTCAAACGTGACCTCCCCCCTCTCGCACGTAAACTCGTTCAGGGAAAAACTCAGACTCATTCCGCCTAAGAGGATTGAACCGAATGTGTTTAGCTGTGGGTCGTGGGCTACCCTCTAACAAATTTCAAACAACAATTTATCCTTAGCTGGGGCCACGTGGAAGCCTCCGTGCATGTCACATGGCACTCTCTCGATAGGCCTCAAACACCCTTTTTAAAAAATGAAATTTTCCATTAATTTTTTTTTTTTTTTTTAATTCTAAAGATGAAAACGTTTTGAGTTCAAAGGTATTGTTTTGAAAGTTATTGTGCAACTTAAAACTTGAATATCTTTCACATCCACATCAGATTTGAGTGGTCGTGCTCACTCTGATCAGATCATAACGACTCTATCACTATTCCGTCAATCAATTTATTACCGATTTTGGAGCGCTCCACTTTGGCTACTTTTTCCTCTCGACATGATCACCTAATCACAAACTTCCCCATCGGGAGGCTTTGACCCCAAGTTCAATTAATTGCTAAGAACATAAGGGTACAAAACATCCTCACCTTTTCACCCTCAATCCAATTTTCCATACCTGCTTTTGTCATTTCTTTAAGACCAACTCCAAACATAATCAACATTTCCCTCCTCAAAGTATGTCCTTCACAAGGATAGTATCATGTTTCAACCATCCAAAAATTCTAGTGAGAAATCCTCTATGGATGGTAGTCAATGTCATTTTCATAATCAAATAATTAAAGGAGGTTCATACAAACGTAAATTTTCCACATTCACAATGGAATACATTTGTATATGAAGAAAATCTAGTTGAAAAGCATTATTTCCAACTTGTTTAAGGATCTTGAATGGACCATAACGATTAAGTTTCTCTGATTTTTACCTTCTCCTTTGCATTCTTTCCTTACTAATATGCAGCCATACCTCATCCCCTTCCCTTTGAAACTTATGATCAACTCGTGCTTATCATGCCTCCTTGTACTTGCCTTTGACTTTTTCAAGTTGTTCTTGAACCGTCGATGTATGAGCTCTAATTCTTCAATGAACATGTGAGCTTTGTCAATGTGTCACTATGCCCATCAATGGCCACATCCTTCTCAAGAATGAAATCTAAAGGTGAATTAGGAAAATACCCACACAAAGCAAAAGCTTCAAAAGGTGAAGTATTTGTAATATGCTTGGCTCGTTGTAAGAATGCGTCGAATAATGCAAGTGCTCATGTCAAAGCTTGATGATTAAGTTAAAGTATCCTTTTCAAAATATGTACAATGGTTCTGGTTTCACTAACTCGTTTGGCCATCTATTTAGATTTAGGTGCGCATTTTCAACTTGGTGTTCATCTTCCATAGATTGGACCAAAATTTCACAACAAAACTGAACTTTGGCTACTAAAAATAGAAGTGTAAGCCATAATGAACCCATACATGTTGAAAATATAACCATCGCTATTGTTCAAGCTAGCTATATATTTCTTACATGGCATAATACACATCTTGCTGAATCAATCAACTACTACATAAAGATAATCATGTCACTCAGATAAAATGGTGTAGACCTCCAACAAAATCCATAGAAACACTTTCCTATGGTCTAGAAGGTACCCTGAAAATTGCGATATAAAATAAGCCTTCTATTGCTAGGCTTCATTGTATCATGAGAGCATATAATGAACAACCTCAATGAAATGTGAAACACTATCTACAGCATGCGAAATAATAACAATACCTCAGAATGTGCCACTATTTTGCTTACCCTAAAACAAGTTCAGAAATAAGAGAAGAATGAGTTTCTTTCATGATGCCTAGTCTCTCCCTCCCCTATGGTATACATAACTTCCCATATGAGACAACAAATTATTATGCAAACAATAACTGGGCCTCTCTCAACATGTTTCCTTCACAAAGTTAACATACACATCCTTTTAAAATTAACATCCGATGCATAATGTCATGTAGCTCCCATGTACAATAAAATCATTCTTAAGTAAAGTAGTAGCACTAATAATAGGCCTTGAAAGAATATCATCAACAACTTTTATTGTAAATACCTTTCTAGCAACTTATTAATAAGTGAAATTTTTGTAGGAAACCCATCCATCTCGAAATGTCGTGACTAAGGTAATTTACTTTGCAACCTGTATCAGAATGTTGATGGTTCGCATGAAAAACTATTTATTTTGCTCCATAAAATTGTGTTTCCACTTTTTGAAACTTTGAACCAATGCATACAACTCCTTATCATATGTGATAATTCACAAACAAAGACCATTAAATGTCTCGATAATGAAATGTGATAGGCTTACCATGCCGTAAGAGAACTCACCCATGTCGTAATCAATAAGACGAGGGTCCGAATCTCGAATGGTCGTCTCCAAGTCCCAGAATGCAAGGGCCGAGAGATCCGAACCTATCTTCTTTCAAAGACTCAAATATTTCGTCGTTTGCCTTCCCATTGAAAGAATGCTTCACACTAGTCACCTACGAGATGGCTAGGAGTTGCTAAGAAGAAAGAAGTTAGAAATAAACTTCCCCTCCAATAATCGAGCCGCACCCAAAAACTTACCTTCCCCAGAATAATGGATTTAGGAGTAGTCCAATCTTCACAATGGCTTCTACCTTGGAAGGACTAATTCTCAAATCACCTCCTCCTACTATGTGTCCCAAATAAAATCAAATAAGTCTTTCCAAATTCACACTTGACATTTTTTAAGAAATAACCGATTTTTTCTTCAAAATATCAAGTACTCTCTCTCTTTAACATGCATGACATGCTCTTCTAGTCTTGTCGAAATTAAGATGTCATCTAAGTAGATGTAATATGAAATCATCAAAGTAGAAAATGATTTATATCACGTGTCATAAAAACACTCATGGTGACACATCATCCAGTTGCCGCTTCACATGAAAAAGTTGCAGGTGCATTGCATAAACCAAACGACATAACAAGCCACTTAAAGAGTCCCCGTTTGGTTTTAAATGCCTGCCTAAATTACTGCACTTAACTCGATGATGGGAACCACTACTCGTCTAACTTAGTGAAATATTTAGCATCTTTCATCCTGATCTAACAAATCATCTATCCTTTTGATAAGTAATGATTTTACCGTTATCTCTGTTCAATTCCCTAAAGTCCACACATGCGCCAAGTTCCATCTTTCTTTGGAATCAACACTATCGGTGACCCACTACGGCGGGTGTTTAGGGTCTTTATGAATCATTTTTCCAACAAGTCTTTAATTTTCCTCTTGATTTTCAAGATTTTCAAGGATACATGCGGTACATGCCGACAAGGAAGAGGACGATCTTGATGTAAATGGATTTCATGCTTAATCCCCTCTTTTGAGGAACCCATTCGCCTAAAACATCTGATTTAATCAACTCATAGGATCATATAAATCTGATTTGCTTGGAATCACAATTTTCAAATGACTCATGATCTATCAACCTTACGCAACTTCATAGTACAAAACCTTAATAGAATTTACTAGCCTTTTTACTCGTCCCAAGACATACTCACATGCACCCATTGAATGAACTCCTTCTCTGATATTTAAAGATATACTTCTTATTTTCATGGTGATGGAAGATCGCTTTCTGCCAAATAAGTATACCCTAAAACAATTACCGATATATCGTTTACTACATCAAGTCTTCAACGAATAATGGTATAATCGTAATATGTACCCTCTTGACTTGTAAATTTTCATCCTTGCTATCCACCCATATATGTTTGATGGAATGGTCTCAGTTTCTAGTCGCTGACCAATTTATGAGATTTGCTTGTGACCCACTATCAAACATTGTGTCAATTTTGTATGTTTTGAGACTACCCTCACATGGAACAATTCCATCTCTTTCTTCCTCATTTGGAGCTTATACATGATAGTTTGAAGTATCGAGCTATTTAGTTTCGCTTTCTTTCCTTTCATAATTTTCAAACCCACATGGGCCGCAATTTGGTTTCTAACTAATCATCACCTAAGTTCCTCATTGGGTGTATAGTAGTGCTTTCTTCTTTCCTTTTGATTTTGTTAAAAACTCTGAAGTTCTTTTTCAGATGTAATTTAAATGCTTTTCATGCCTCTCTCTCTCTTGAACAATGTTTACATATTAATTTTTCACCCTCTTGCTGATTTATTTAATATTTTTTGCCTTTTCCTTAAAGGTTTTATCTTTGTTCTTCCATTTAAAAGGTGTTTGTTTCTTACCCTCATCAAAAGTGTTTTTCCTCTAGCCTCTAAATGCGTTTGTACACAACATGGTCTAGACTAGTAGATTGAACATAAGGATAGTATGTTTACGTAGTCAAATCCACTCCATAAGTATTACTTGTTAAAGTATCTTGACTTTGTAAGTCTACCCCAATAAGAGCGCGGTTTTCCTAAACTCTTGGGTGTCATCTGTGCATTTTTTTCCCTTAATCTATCTAAAGTTTTTCCAATTCATGATAGCCTTTTGTAAAATGAGCTACTCTGATAAAATTGCTTTTTAATTGTAGTCATAAATACGCATCATGATAAAGTGATCTTACCATGTTTTTTAATTTCATCATTGGTCTTGGCTTCCCACCACCAATGTTGCTCCATCCATTCTTTAATGAGGCTAACTATATATTGTGGTGTCATCATCATGAAGGTTTTATATCCTCAAGTAAAATTCCAAATCGCCTGATCCAATTGTCAAGTTTCTTGCATTTACTTCACCGTTAAACATAGAAATTCAAATTTGACATCAAGCTTTAAAAATGGACTTTTACTAGTGGTTTTAGACTTCAGGGAGATTGATTCACCTGGTTGAAAAAAAAAGAGGGATGCAGACGAGACAGAGAAGGGGATGAAGATGGGGATGGTGGATCACCATTTCTCGCATGTCCTTTTCTTTGACTTTGTCATCACTTTTTCCTCCCCGAAGAATCTTCCTTCCTTTCTAGTTTTCTTGCACTTCTCCAACAAGCCTTATCATTCCTCTCTTGGTAGAGTATCCTCACCATCTTCGCCATATCCAGCAGAAAGTCGAATACCCATTCTTCTTCCTCGATTCATATCTTCAGAGCTTCTCCCTCTTGAAGACATGCTTGAAACTTCTTCTATCACTCTGTAGGAGGTCACTGATCTCCTTTCCTTTTGGTTGTGGATTATTTTAGCACTAACACAAAGTTTCCCTTCAAATTTCTTGAGAGTTTAAGCCTAAGTAGTTATCAAACTTGCAAACAATCAACTATATATTTGCACAAAACAGCGGCTATAAAAACTCTATAGCTCTAAGGCTCTAATCCTTAGCTATGATACTATATGATTTGAAAATAAAAGCTCAGGACGATGTGTTCAAAGTATTCATTTCCATTAAATTAAAGTGTAAAAAGTGTTTGTATGGTCTTGCAAGTAAAACAAAGTGTTCTGTTATAATCATGAATTTAAGGAATGTTGGTCAAATTTATTGTGTTTAACAACTTGAATCTGAAATACACAAGAAATACTTTCACCATAAACACATAGCAACATGATGAGGCGTCAATTCCTCCTGCCATATGTCGGTCCAAGGCTCCCACGGCATGTCCTTGATATATTATGATGCTCAAATTGTAATACAAGGAGAAAAATGCCTAAATAGGCCAAAACAGAAACCAATGAAATGAATTTTAAGGAAAAATAAGCTAAGAATGACTTTATTTCACCTTAAACAATGAAGTGTAGTCCAACGTACCATTTCCCCGACGTTCTATACTTCCAAGCTTCCCCTTCAAGAAAAAATGGTTGAAAGACACATCTTTTTGGCTCGCAACCTATCCCATAATGGGGTTCAACATATCACGTATCAGTCAAATTGACTAGTACCGTCCAAAAAGGTTCAATCTCTCCTAAAATTTATGATCCAAACAAGATTTTGCCCACTTACTAAAAACTCCACTAATTTTTTGGAATAACTCTAGTTAACTCCACTATTTTGGAAAATTCTTCGCTCGATTAGGTGGTCCACTAGTCGTAAATCACTGATTTGATTGTCAAGAAATTTAAAGGTTAAAATGAGTGGTCACATTGTAGTTTGGAGCCGCCAACCGCTGGGCATTTAATCGTTTGATGGTTAGCCCCGTGGGGCACCGTAGCATGGTCATCCGGAAAGGCGTTACCACAGGCTAGCCCATTTAATACTTCTTCCCACCGCTCGCACAAGCCCTCTATTATGTGACCCAAACGCGTTGGGGTCAAATGCCCTCCACCCGATCGACCCAACGCGTTTAGAAGCCTGCTCAAACGTGACTGGCCCCCTCTTCTAAACGTGGAAACTCATTCGTGGTGGCCCTTCGTGACCTTCGTTGACCATGCCCGACCACTCGAATGCTCTACTGCCTAAGCAATTTCCTCTAACAAAATTTTCAAAACAATAATTTATCCTTATTTAGCCACGCGGGCACCCTCTCGATAAATTCCTCAAACATCCTTTTAAAAAAATGAAATTTTCCACATAATAATTAATTAATTTTTTATTTTTTTTTCTCAAGATGACAAACATTTGAGTTCAAAGGTATTGTTTTGAAAAAGTTATCAGGCAACTTAAAAACTTGAATATATTTCACATTCTGATTTGAGCAATGTCACTACAGATCACAACGACAAATACTACCCTGGCCATCAATTTGTTACTAATTCTAACAAATTCCACCTTGAGAATCTTTTCCTCTTTGACATGATCACTTGATCACATCTCTCATTGTGTGCTTTTGGACCCCAAAACCTTCAATTACCCCGTTACTTAAGATGAGGGTACATATCCTCACCTTTTCCATATCAATCCACTTTTCCTTACTCGCTTTGTTGCCTTTAAGACCACTAACATAATCAATATTTCCTCCTCAAAGTAAAAAGGCTCTTCATTAAGGATAGTATCCTCTTCAAATCATCCAAAAATTTCGCGGTAGTCCTCATGGATGGTAATCAATGTCACTTTCATAATCAAAAGGATTAAAGGAGGTTCATACAAATGTAAATTTTCCACATTCACAACTAATACATTTCCAGATATATGAAGGAAAATCTAGTTGAAAAGCATTATTTCCAACTTGTTTAAGGATATTGAATGGACCATAACGAATAGGCTTCACCTTTTTACCTTTGTTATGGCCTAAATCTACCTTAGGCTGAGAAAGGCAGAATCTAGGGTAACATCAAACCACGCTTAACCTGGTAGCTAGCCCTACCAGATCGGGAGAGGGCTCTCTCCTTGTTAATCTCAGCAAAAAATAATCGATGAGGCTTGAGATGACTTGATGTAAAGACTGATTTTAGGCTAGGTATGTGTGCAAAAGAGTTTGGTTGATTTTAAGGGTGTTTTTTTGGCTCGAATGGAAAAATAGATTTTGGGTCTGGGGAATGAGGCTCAGTTTTGCAGAGATCTCAATGGGGCAAGGCAGGCAAATGATTTGACACTTCAATTTGAATGAAATGGAGGGCTTTATACAGGTGAGGAGTTGAACAGGGCAAGAAACCTTCAGGGATCCTCTTCAAACAATTGAAAACATAAATAACTAAACAAACGCTAGGCAGAGCACTGCAATTTCAATGGATTCTACCTTTATCCTTGTTTGTTTTAGTTAAGAAGAAATAAGAGAGAAAATGGCATACATAAAACACCAGTAAACTTACATTTACAGAGAGAAACACACTATCAAAGAAAAATGCCACATGAATCCCATAGAGTGCTGCAAACCCTGGTCTATTCCTTTGCCAAAATGCAGAGATGAATGTACAATGATGCTCAAAGCATTCTCAAAAGTCCAACCATGCTAATGACTGAAAAATAATAAGATATAGACAAACAATAACTCATCCCAGCCTCTAGGGGTCGAGCTCATAAGTTTAGGAGCTGTTCCAACAAAATCTAAACTGAGAACTAGAAAGTAGGCAGTGGAACAGCTTGCCTCTAAAAACTAGGAAACTGATTCATTCAGTTGCAAATTACCTTTTGATGGATGAATCTACCTCTATGAGTGAAAATTTAGAAAAATTACATCAAAATCCCATGTTGCATTTCATGAGTTTGAAAACTAGAAGGAAAAATTCAAACTGTGAAAAAAAAACTAGGCGAAAAACAGAGTTTTTGACCAAAAATGAGCAAAATCCTCCAATGCCCCGCACCTGATTTCTCTATGCGTAGCGCCTGTTTGCAGCTGATTTTGGAGGCCTTCCCGGTGTAAAAATTTTCTGCAAGTGGGCTTGTTGGAACGTTCTGCCTGTCTACTTTCCAACACAAGTGGAATATTTGAATTTGGCCTCCATTTTCCCCTCCAAAACCTAGTTCTCCCAAGATTGCTTCCTGTGTGTCAAAAAGGGGCAGAAAGGTCATTTTTGGGGTGTTTTTGACCTTTTTGGAAGCCCAAAACCTGTCAAAATTTCTTGGTAATTGGTAGGCACGCATAATTTTCCATGAAAAATCCAAAAATTCCAAGTTTTCATCAAAAGGATTCCCCCATCAAAAGCGAGCGCCAAGTGGCGCGGCGCATAGAGCAGAAAAGTCTGTTTTTTAGGCCAAAAATTTCAAAAATGCAAAAAATGTCCCAAATTTTTTGAAATTTGGGCTGAGTGTTCTCCATCAAGTGCTGTGTTGGGCCAAGGAAGCCTCAGCCAATATCTAAATTTTATCATGCTCTTTTCGCCTCCTCGATGCCTTCTTCAACTTGGCCTTCAAAATTTTGATTCTTGCTTTGCACACATATTTATTGACAAGTAGTGGTATGCCATGTTCCTCAACATGTTTTTCTCTTTGTTGGCCTTCTCTAGCATTATTTCCCAAGTGAAATTTTGTCCTTTCAAGCCAAGATTCATGATCAGCTCCATCGCTTGCTCATACCCATGATCACTGTCTCTTTCCATTGTTTTCCTTTGGTTTTGAAAAATGTGGTTGTACATGGATGGTTTTGTGGATAACAGTGTGAAAATATGGTGGAGGAATGAAATGGGTAGAGTGTATGGAAGAGAGTGTAAAAATGTATGTGTGAACAGATTTTAGGGATGGGAGTAAGGTTTGGGGATTTTGTAGTTAGGATTTGGGAAAATGGGAATTGGGGATAGGGGTGAATGATTTTTTAAGAATATGGAAATTAAAGAATGAGTGGATGAAACTGAAAAATAAATGGAGGAGTCAAAGAGTAAGGGAGTGATGGAATAGACTTGGTAGCAAAAACATAAATACAAACCATAGGCAATTGTTTTTGAGCAAAATTTCAAAGAGGCAGGGTTTGAGATTTTACACACTAAACCACCATATAATTCTAAGAAAAACTCTTTCACTAGCAAGGGAAGAACTCTTAACTTACTTGCGCACCACGGATTTGAGCACATTTGGAAATTTTGGGGAAGTTTATGGTGAAATTAGGCTTGTAGCTCTATGCGTCGCGCCACAAACCCAATGTGCCGCGCCTGTTATATGCGTCGCGCCAGTGTATTTTTTACACTGTGGAGGTTGGCCCAATGCGCGGTGCCACTTGTATGCGCCGCGCCTCTCACCCAATGCGCCGCGCCCTTGAACTTTGCCCAGTTTTCATTCAAACTTGCTCCTTATCTCCAACATGACTTTCTCTTGTTCAATCTTTCTCTTTTGAATGCAAATAAGCTTTTTGAACATGACCAATGAGTTTATATACATATAAACCCACCTTTATAATGTTTTGCCTTGTAAATTACTTTTTCAACTCTGTTTTTGGGTAGTTTACTTCATTTGTGCCTTTAATGAACTAAATGACTTGATTTTTGTTTGCCTTGCAGGGGATGGAGCTGTTGAAGCCTGGCAAGGTGACCAGGGTTGCCATTGAAGTTATTTACATATGAGAAAACTTGAAATTACATCAAATTTATACATAAAAAGATAAAATACTATGTTTTTCCTCAAAACAGAGTTTTGAGGAAAAATCCATTTATGGGCATATGATGATGGAATTTATTTGGTATTGGAACTTTATTCAACCTCCTCATGCGCCTGCTGAACATTATTGGACATTTTGAAAACCTTTTTGATGAAACCCTACACCTAATGGGACTGAAAACCCTAGAAATGACTCTTGCAAATTGAAAGACAAAAAGTGACTGCAGATGATCTTGATGAATGGAAATGGGGCCAGCAGGTAAAGGACATGAAGAAAAATGTACACCAAGCCACTACCGTCAGATGATCCATGCTCCTAATGGAATGTAGCTGACTGAGCGAGACACCTAATATGCAATGCAACAAGAGAATTTGATCGCTGACAGAGGGATGAAGATACCGACACTAACACATTCTCCTTGCATTCTTTCCATGCAGCCATACCTCATCCCCTTCTTGAAACTTATGATCAACTTTGTGCTTATCATGCCTCTCCTTGTACTTGCCTTGAATTTTTTCAAGTTGTTCTTGAACTTGCTGATGTATGAGCTGAATTCTTTCAATGAACATGCGAGCTTTGTCAATTTCACTATGCCCATCAATGGCCACATCCTTCTCAAGAATGAAATCTAAAGGTGACTTAAGTTGAGATCAAAGGCCCCAAGGAGATGCAACAGGTCAAGGAAAAGGAACGTTCTTGTTACATAATGTGCATTAGGTGCAAGACCACCATTAACAGGGTAACCACCAAGAGGAAAAATATTGATCAGGAAGGACCAGGTTGTACCACAAATTTCATAGGTGCAGGAATTCCCTTATTAGGCGGATAGGTGCCAAAAACATTTCCCCCACTCTATAGTGGAGGGGGAGTCAAGTTTAACACAAGATTCCAGCCAAAATTATTATTGAAGGTTGGTGTATTGAAAACACTTGATAGGGTGGGGGTTGAAGGTCCATGAGTTAAAATCAAAGGAGTTGTAATGGTGGGGGAAAGAAATTGTGGCACACCACCCAAAGTTGGTGTTGATGGGGTTCCTAGATTATTCATAGGTTGAATAGTAGGATAACCAATAAACAAAGTAGAACTTGTCATAAGTGGGTTGAATGGAAGTGGAGAAAATATGTCTACAAAATAACATGACCCACTAGTAGTCATTGGGATGTTCAAAGGGAAAACTAATGAAGAAATTGTAGGTAAGGGCACTACCTGAATCAAGACAAGCCTAAGAGGATTTGTGAGTGTAGGATTATAAGGATGTGGTAGACCTTAAATAAAAGGGTCCTCAGCTAGAATATAGTGTTGGCTAGTATGACGTGATTTAGGGTTTGAAATTTGAGACTGACTCCCCTGAGTAGAGGGGGAATTTGATTCACTCGTAAATTTCTCCATAGGAAGGAAGGTCTCGTAGATGTAGATATTGTCAATAAGGTCCCATAGTAGCAACGATGAATAATATATTTTTGATTTTTTTTTAATTAAGTAGTGTATATATATAGTCTCAATACCAAAAAAACACACCTAAAAGAGAAAAAATCCCTATGAGATTAGCAAGCAGTCAAATTTTTTCCAATAATTACAACTAACTAGTGATGGAATCCAATTTTGAAGGACTATAAGAAGAAGCTATTTTGGAAAGAGAAAATTACGATTACTCTTGAGCTTCACCCAAACCTCGGTAATAAGGAGTAAACAACTCTCGTGAAGATACGTACCCACCCAATAAAGGTATAGTAGATTTGTATGTCTTCAAGTACTAGGGAATTCTGCCCTAGTCAACTTGTGTATGTTTCCCTAATATTTTAGCCACTATTATTTACCTAAAATCATAATCACCACTTCGGGGATCATGGTCATGGTAAATATGTTGGGTGGGCAGGATACCTGAGTCCCCGACTAAGCTATAAAATTCCTGAAGGAATCCCCAATACACATAATATGCACTAAAATTCAATCAAAGGCAGGATACCTTCTCATACACTTTGATGTCACCTCATGCTAAACTCCTATGTTAGAGGAGAAATCCTAGTCGATGATAGTGAAATATGATTTGAACTCTTTAATGACTCTAGTTTAGTTTTGCAACCTTGGGTTGTTGACTTGCACAATCTAGCCCAAGGCCCTATCCTAAACCAATATGTCTTTTTATCGTGAAAAATAGTTTCTAATAAATTTTATTAACATGATTTATTTTAAATGTACTTTTTTAGTGTCTTCGAAAGGGGTTTTTACTTATGAAAATCATGATACCTTACTCAAACCATCCATATATATGATTTTAAAATTTCTTTCAATGAGAAGGAAATTCTAAAAATAGATATCAGTATGCTTCGTTTCCCAATAAAAAACAGTCCTAATTCAAATTATAACGTCTAAAAATAGATGCAATCAATCATAATCAATTTAATTTCTCACTACAAAATTAATAGACAAGTGAAATGAATAAAAAGGAAAGTATTTTCTTTTCCTTTCAATGATGCAACTAAGATATATTTTCGAAATAAAAAATCAAAGTTAAATGTAGCCTAGACTTCAGGACCAACCAAAAACTAAAGATAAAATAGTGAAATCCACAAAAAGGGTGAAAAATAGAGGCCTCTAGAAGTAACACAGGTTAGCAGTCCAGATACAACGTTAGGAATAGGGGTAACACACTATGCAAAATGGAAATCATTATAACACATTGGAATGCACTAACATGTTGCATTACAAAGGATTTACTTATAAAATAAATAGTTTAGATCAAGGAAAAAACTCATATGAGTAAAACTAGCATGCATGAAAATAAATGACAAGAATTTAACACTGACAAGACCTCAGATTTGGGATCTAGGAGAGAAAAAATATTAGGGAATTAATATGATGCCCAATAGAGGCACCAATTATTTTGTAGGGATTTATTCTCGGTTGGACATATAAGAAACCCTCTCAGGTTTTGCTAGAAACCTAGGGAAGACAGCTCAAGGGGTTTGCTATTCTATGGGCAAACTCATTAAATGATGCAAACAATAGAATGGAATTGACAAAGTAAGGATGAAGAAAAACCTATTGATCCTTCAATGTAGAATAGTTGTAGAAATCAGTGTAGTTGAGAATAACTCCTATATAACTGCAAAATTCAATCATGAAGACAAAGAGAACATACACAATCTTCACAACATAAGAAATTTATCAATCTGATACATTCATAAATGAGGAGTTATACATCATTGATTAAATTAATAAGATACCACCTTCCAAACCATCATCAAACAAGTACAATATGAATAAGAAATGAAAAATAATATGGAAGAAAGCTTAGTAGATATATATATTAAGTAAACATGTGAAATATTACAACCAATGGAAGTTGCAACATGACCTCCTCCAACTTCTTTGTCTAAATTCTCTCTCTCAGAAGTTAAATCTCAACAACATAACAAAACAATACTTTTGATCCCTTTATCAATGACCAAGCCTTAAATTTATAGGAAAAATGGAGGCTATGAAGACTATTAATTTTTCTCCAGTGCAATTTAGGAAAAGGCTTTGGGGTGAATGATGCTTCCTTATGATTTAATGCTTTTATCTGCGTTATAGTGCTTTAAATATTTTATCCACTTTTATGTGATTTATTTGCTGAGGAAAAATCTATAGATGAGGAAAAGGCGATCATATTCCACCTTTTAAGAGTTTCCTTAAGTGAACAAGAGTGTCATAGTGAGTTAAAGTTTGCCTCACTACAAGGAAAATACCTTCTAGCAGAGGTTTTTGCGGAGTCCCCTATAAAAATATCCCAAAAATATGTTTTTAGCGGAGGTGGCCGGGCAAACGTTTTAGCGGTTATTTTTTTTATGGTGCATCTAAATTATTCAAGGGCGCCCGTGCTTTATTATAAATAAATGCACCAGTGTTGCATATAGCATGGTCCATCATAGAATTTTTTTTTGAAAAATAAAAACCACGGTTCACTAAATACACAAATGCGTTGGCGCTTGAAATTTTTCTAGCACGAGAATCGTTCTTATAGTAATTTGGGCTCCTGCTATTAGATAATGTCGTCTCAATGCAGTAAAATTATCACAATGCCCTAGGGCATATTATAAATAGTACCAATAGAGAATTTGTAAATCCTAAAAAATTATCGGTGCTATTGTAAATCCACAGTATAGGTGCATTATGGGTAGTATAAAGCTTCAGTGTGTCATGATAATTTTAAATTACAAAAAACATGGTGCTTTTGGATATATACCGCACTGATGCACTTTGCCAAACATACCAAATGGGGGTTAAATAAAAAAAACCCTCCCAAACATAATTTTCATTTTTACCATCTACAGTGTGGTTGAGCTCTAAAGAACCAGTTCCACTCTTGCCATGTGAAAGCGCCTTCATGTTGGCGCTTCTCTTGCTCACCACCTTTCTATACCGTGTTAACTGTTTGAGTTTCAATTTTTTTCAAACAGTGTGAAAATTTGGTTTTCTCCATTACGTGTCCACAATAACTCCCCAATGAAAAAAAATTCTAGGTCATCTCTATGTTTCGTACTAATTTAAGATTTTAGCGGGTTAGGATTGCAAATTAGGTTGATTTTTTTATTTTTTTCAAAAAAAAAAATTAACGTGCAGTGTATTCGATATGTTCAGTGCATGAACATAACACATTGCCCTTATCGTGGTGCATTTTGTAAATATAATTTCATAGGGAAATATGTGACATATTGTGTTTCGGTGTGTCACTCCCGATGCATTTATATTTACCAGAAACACCGTAAATAAATATTTTAAAATATTCCTATAACTTGGTCTGTTTGATAACCTGAACATACCAGACTGGTGCCAATAAGTTATACTTGTGCACAGGTGCACAAGTATGTCGCACTGCTATGAAAAGTTAATTTTTTGAAACACCTACAGTGCACCGTTCTTATTTCCACGTTGTTACTAGTGTGATTATGGTCTAAAGCGCACCGATGCTGCTAGATGATTGTGTTTTCAGCGCACCAAATTTTTTTCATTTTTTTTTAGATTGAAAGTTATGTTTCCATAGTTATAAATACATGTTTAAATTAATTAAAAAATTTTATGTGTGACGCTGATGTATTTTATAAGTCAATCATGTAGTAAAGAAATCATCATAGGGACCAGGAGCAGGTGGCAGGCCCATACAATGTGGTTCGATCATGGAAAGTGAGAGAGAGGGATTTATACCCTCGCCCTATGTCCCAAGCGCTCTCAAGGAATGCAGGTATCCTCAAGTACTATGAGGTGGGTACATCCCTAAAGGTGTAATCCATCCTATAGGAACATTTGATCCGCCGATGGAATTTCCAGCAATAGGATTTTCGTGTCGGTCCTGAGTTGTGGTATAGGCCCACTGAGGAGGACATTTAATTTATTGTTGGCCTATCCAGGAGAGCGAACGATTTTCCCAAGTTCCCTGATATTCCCCATGGTGTCATAACTATGAGTCATCTTGTATACACTCTAAGATATGTCGGGCCTCACGCGGTCTGTACATCAAATTTTCAGGTCAATGGTGGATAACTACAATTTTTTTCTTTTTCTATAGATGAGGCTAGGTGCATCTAATTATTATTTAGAACCATTTCACATTCTTGTAGTGATGGGAACTACATTAGTTCCCCTCTTTTGTATCTTTTTGATTCTTTGATTGAGGGGCCACATTGCATCAAATTGTATGCCATATTTTGGAGGCAGTTTTTCACGGCTTTATATAGATGTTTTCCATTGTGGAGACAGGGGACAGATACCTTCCCTTTTTCTTCTGGACCTTTTTGCTAATTTTTTCGGAGGTTTTGGGAGACAAGGCCTACATTTTATCATTGCCCTCCTAGTTCGATCACTGAGGCCTAAATGCACACGTGGTGGAAGATGATGTCCATGAGGGGCATGTCGAATTTTCCTGATAGGATTTCAGACGAGGCCTACTAGCCAGTGTGGATGACCATGGTTTTTCGTGTTGGGGTATCCATACGTGGGGATTTATTGGAGAGGGTGTCCCAACATCTTCTTCAAATTTGATGAGTTTCCAGATGATAGAGGTAATATTAGTATTTTCTTTGAATTAATCTAGTTTCATTTTATTATTTTAATGAATTAAAAGAAAATGTATTCTAGCATGCTCTTTAACTTTTTTTATTAAATTTTTTAATGAAATTATCTTATTATTTTTTTTACTATATATTTTTTAGACATCGGCTCATATGATGGGGACATGCCTCCTCGCCCACTGTCGGATGGAGGAGATGGGTGTGGCCTAAGAGGGTGAGGGTGAGGCACATCCTCAGGGGGATGTGGGCATCTAGGGGAGTAGGCCTGCTATGTGATGTTAGATGGACTACTATGACATATTGGCTCTAGTTTTGGTTTGACAGGGAGTCCGCCCTCTGAGGCCTCGAGGTAATAGAGTGGATCCAATGTTTGTCGATCTCTACGTGACCTATCTGTGGGATTTGATGTCTCTTATGTGAAATGTCATCAGAGCTAGTACTTTACTAGCAGTGATGGGGTTTGTAAGGCATCATGTAAGAACACATCCATCAGATGATGAGGGTGGTCGTGATGATGATGAGGGTGATGATAATGATCATGATGATGAGCTCGATGACGAGGATGGTTATGATGATTCTTCTAGTGGTTCCACCACATCAGTATATGGATGTTAGGGTCTGAGGGATCCTTCTTATAGTACACTTTCGCTTCAGTCGCCTAATGATGTCGATAATATTCCAGAGCTAGAGGTTGTGTCATATATTTCTCTTGAAAAAGCAGACTGGCCACCTTATCCTCATGCAACCCAGTCACTTCCTTCTACAACAGCCCAACTGCCACCTCTTAGTCCCCCACCTCAGCTGAGTTTGGCATATGAACTTCATGAGGTAGTAGTTGACCATCTATCATCTTCTACTGCAAACCACACTGAAGACCCTACTCCATTTATTATATCATATATTTGATTACAATTGTTTTACTTCATGACATATTTATTTGAATTCTTTATATATATATATATGGTGGAATTTTTTTGTTCATGTTTATGTACTTAATTTATATGTTTGTGTTCATGTGTATATTGTTAGGTCATGTTAGACATGTTCATTTAATGTGCTTGCGGATAGATGTGTATGTGATAGCAGTTATTTGACATGAGATTTATATTACTTTGAGGACGTGTGTGGTGATGATGTTAGATTACAATATTTGTGTTTTGTTAGATGTGATCATGCTGATGATGACCTTTTAGATTATTATATTTGTGTGCTAGCTGATGATGTTTATGTGCTACTAAAAGTGTATATAATTAGATGATTGTAGTGAATTTGAATGTGTATCTTAGATGGTGTTTATGTTTGTTAGATCGTTATTGTCATGATGTTTACTTTTATGAAATAATTTTTAATACAGATTATGTATTAGTGAATTTATATCAAACTTTTATATATGAAATTTCATGTAAAACGTCTTACTTGAAAAAAAAATGTAAATATATTTTTATCAATTACAAAGTTTAGCATGGTCGAAATTATGATTGTAAAATAACAATAAATACTATTCTATTGCTTAGATAGTTCATTGTTATTCAATCTAACTTAAGTAGTAAAATATTTCAATACTCACAACAATATAATAGTTGAAGGTACAATAATTTAGTTAGTTATTAAAAGACGAAAATGTGTAACTCCTTCAATTTTTAAAATAAATTATTATTAATAATAAATTATTTAAAAATACAATTTAACTAATGTAATATTGGTTTATAAAATTCAATCTATTGTTAAATTTAAAATCCCAAGTAATTCTTTTTTTACAACATGCAGCCTAGATCCATCTAAACTCTGGATCTACCAAGTGCCAAGACAGATCAAATTGCTTGAGATGCAAACATCTTTTTGAGTGAAAGGATATTCAATCCCTCTATGCACTTGGTAGATCTAGGATGTTGGTATATTAATATATATGTAGTTGACATTGAAATATTTTATTTATAATTCACACTCTCCATATTAAAATGTTAAAATATGCCCCCTCATATTTTTTTGTTGTATGTATAAATTTAATTATTTTTATTATTAATATTTTCTAAATTATTATTACATTTCAAATCCATATTAAACATTGAAAATTTTACAAATATCTCTTATACATAGAATTAGAAAAAAACTATTAATAGAATAATAATTCTCTCAATATTTCTCACTAAAGTGAAAATATAAGAAAATTTTCAATTGAAATTACTTTATTTTTCTCTATATAAAGTATATATAAAATTATGCTATTTAATATGGACATTACAAAAAAATATTTTTTGTTATAAATATATTTTTGTTTTAAATATCACATGTTAATGGAACATAAAATGAATTACACATAATGTAATATCAATAATACTATTTATTTTCATGTGAACAAATTACATTTTTTTCTTGTAGTAGAAAGTCAATTATATTTTTTTACTTGTTTCATTTCTTCCTCGTAATAAAAGTATTTTTTTTCTTATATATATATACTTTTGGTTAAATTATATCTCTACATAAACTTATATAAGATTAAGGTGTAAATCAAAGTATTGTAATTATGACCGGCATTAATTTCTTTTGTTATTAATAATTTTAATTTGCTATTTTCAATTATTATTTTATTATTTTTAAATGTAAAAGTTATGTGAAAACATCTCTCCCATAGTAAGTTGTAGACCACCTCTTGACGCAATTTATTTAGATTTAATACAACTTCAAAAATTCTATTTTTATAAAATCTATTTTATTGTTAAAGTTATGATATTTTCAAGAAATTTAAATTTAATATTTATAGTAACTCTTACCAATTTAAATAAAACATTTCTCTCTTTGAGGATGAGGATAAAGAAATGTAAAATAATGCTTGTGATCAAGTTTCTTGTAGTTGGGGTTTTGCTCTATTGGAAGATCTCCCTTAAAGAGGGAAGTGAATTTTTTTCTAGTAATATAGATATAACATTTTGATGTTATTTTGTTTCTTTATTTGCTATTGTATTGGTTTAAATTTAAATCTTTTTAAAAATAAATATGAGTTAAATAATGTAGTTTAAATAATAAAAATTAAATTTTCAAATACAAGTCTATTTTAAATAATTTAGTCACAAATACATAAAAAACAGATATTTATTTTACATAATTTAAAGAGGAAAAAAAATGCATCACCAAGTCTCTTTGAATCTCAAACAAATGCCTCTTAATCACCATCACAATGTGGTGCACTGGATATGTTCTTATCACACTGGTGTTATCATATTTACCCAACACACCACCTAAATAATATTGAAAAATATAGCTATATATCGGTGTGTTAGATAACATGAACGTTCCATTCTGGTACGAAAATGTTATACATGTGTATGAGTGCATAAGTGTGATGCACCGTTATGAAGATTTAAATTTTTGAAGTAACAACGGTGCGCCATAGGTATGCGTGCACCGTCTACGCTGTAGTTTTGTTTGACAACACACCGGATCCGGTCCATGACTATGTTTTTGGCACACCGATGATTTTTTTTTTAATTGGAGGCTATGTTTCCATATTAATAAACAAATGTTTCATTAAATAAAAAATGTAATTTTATGTATGATATTGATGTATTGTATATGTCAACTGTGTAGGAGAGATGTCAGCATAGGGAGCAACAATAGGAGTAGGAGAAAATGGCAGACACATAATATATGGTTCAAGCATGGGAGGCCAGAGAGAGGGAGAACACCTAATTGTTTTCCTAAAATACACAGTCCAACTGTCTTACCTAGATATCCGATGTCCCTGCTACAAACCGCCATGGCTCCATGGATTTCAAAAATGGAACTGTGAACAATTTATTCTTTGTTAAACATTGCAAGGTAAAAATGGTAGAATAAGAGTGAAAAGGAAGTGGTACAGAGAAAAGATATCATATTAGGGTTTCATGGGTCTTATCAATCACACACCAAAAACCATTAAAACTTGTAGGTGTGCCTTTCACACCACTCCCGTATCGTACAATTGATGTCCTTCAAACTGATGATGTGATGTATATGTCTTATGCTCGTGATTTTCATTGACATGGTGTATATGTCTTGGGTTCGTGACCTTCAATGATGATTTTGGGAAGGATAGATTTTAACAATATATCACACGCAACACCTTATTATGTAGCCTTATCACTTATTATTACCAAACATATAAAGGCATGTTTACTTTAAATAATTTACTTACAAATACATAAAAATAGATATCTATTTTACAAAATATAAATAGGAAAGAAAACCACATCTCTAAGTCTATTTGAAAGTCAAACAAATGCCTCTTAATCACCATCGCATTACTTATAATTTAATTCTTAGCCATAAAATATTTATTAATTCAACTTTTATTTATAATTACCATTCAAAAGAAAAGTCAAAATTGATCCATTATCCATGAAGACAAAATTAAAACTTCTTATGCATCCATATGACTCCATTTGTTTCTCATATGGTCCATAAAAACATATAATAAAAATTGTATACATGTATAATACCTCCGTTTAGTTTACAACATTGTGTCATAGGTGTGTTCACATCGTCTATAGTGCGGTTGTGTTTTACAAAGCACTGAAATCAGTGCATGAATGTGTTTTTTGCGCACCGATAATGTTTATTTATGGTTTTTAATTGAAAGTTGTGTTTCAATATTAATAAATACATTTTTCATTTAATTTGATATATATATATATATATATATATATATATATATATATATATATATATATATATATATATATATATATATATATATATATATATATATATATATATATATTCTATGAGGATGATGCATTTTATATGTCAATAATATAGCAGAGATGTCAGTAGAGAGAGCAACAACAATTGGAAATACTTAGTGAAATAATGAAAACAAAAACATATAACAGTATAAATGATAAAATTACACAAGTACATATTAGTTTCTATTGTCATCACCTTGATTATCATCCTCAATTCTTGGCATGTTAACACTATTATTTTCAAAAACATGTTTTGATCTAGGGTCCTGTCTTAATATGAACCACCAATCCCTATCTAACACATCTATTAAAAAAACACATAGTTATAGGGTTTTGGGAAAACATAAGGCTCCCTAACTTGATGCTACATCTTTCTAGAGTTGATATATATCATCCCACTATCATGATATTCCTTAACATTATTCCAATCAAAGGTGTTCCACCACTTGCAACTAAAAACAACACATTGGAATGAAGAGAAGTCCACTTGAATGATCTCTTCTATCTTTCCAATCTAGCTTAATGTCCCCTGCATTAGGTTATAATTGCGGTGGCTAGCATAACTAGATTGGTCGAACGCGACTTCCACTCCACAGTATTGTGTCATGCATCCATCATCGACATCCTCCGTGAAAAAATGATGTCCATATACCCACATAGATGGGAATAAATGCACCTATAAAAAAGTGAAATAATCACAGTGTCATGTGTCTAGAAACTCGAACATAATTAAAAATATAAAATCTATATACATTTAACAATTCAAAGGTGCAATATGAAGTTAAATTGTACAAAAAGATATTATAATTATCGAGTTGTTTCACCCAATCCCTGTGTTTTGTGCATCCTCTTTATTATGCGGGTAATGACCATATGAACCATATTTCTCTTTGACTTGACCAGTAACCCAATTGTTAAGGTATGTCATTGGTATATTTTGTTTTAAATGACTAGGATAGGGCACACTTATACCATTCAACCATTTGAATTATTTCATGTCAATGTCCCATTTCCCCCTCTTCTCTGTGTATAATGCAACCCACGATTGTGTCTCTTCCATATTTTAAAGAATTAATTTGTTGATGGCTTCAATTTTTGAATTTTTTGATGATCAAATCAAACCAATATATATATATATATATATATATATATATATATATATATATATATATATATATATATATATATATATATATATATATATAGATCATAATATGCATTAATATAAAGTTCAATGGGAATAGTTACTGTGTAGTAATTTGAAAAATGATAAGCATGCACTTACTATTTATTGTGTGCCTCTTTCCATTCATTTCAGGAAGCTCCCATTCTCTTTTTTCTTCATCCACTTCGTCGTCGCAAATCACCACACCTAGTGTGTTGTAAATCTACTTGATGTAGTCACTGCATAATAGAAATACTCATATGATATATATCCCCCTCCCATATACCCCTAGGGTTTTCCCCTTTTTCGAACAAAAAATTTCAACTTCTTCATGTAACTCTCTAATAAAACATCTAACGACAATAAATTCCCTAAATAATTCAACCTCATCTACTAGGTAAATTAGAAGATGAACATGTAAGTCTATGAAACTCGTTGATAGTTCCTTCTCAAACATACAAAAATTCTCAGCTATCTCTTGATGCCGATGAGGAATTCTATCCATATGAATCTCCTTTGATGTGATCCAATGTACAAATGAAGATAATTTAGATATGGAACGTCATAGGTATTTAGGGAAGTGATGGTTCACACACCCATGCACGAGTAGAGGATAATGACACTGCACAATAAATAATAAATTATACAAAAAATAACTATAAAATATCTCAATACATGCATAAAACACAAAAAGGTAATAAAATCAATTTTTTGACATACATACTCTTAGAAGGTTCAAATAGTCATGTGATTTCAATCTCGACAAACAATCATCCATATTTAAGAAGCATCGTAGTGAAGACCCATATAAAGAAGGCACCCTCATTGTTACACCAATTTTTGGTCATCTAACCTGTTACTATTAGATGGACCAAAGTACACCATGTAAGACCAATTTTACCCTAGTAGAATTGCTTTCACTATGAAAAATAACTTAGTAATCCATAATTTATTAAGTTGTTTATGGTCTAAACAGGAAATCCCATGAATAAATATTGAATAAATCCTTATTTGTTTGATTTTCCTCAGGGGATAATTAATTAAACAACAGTTTAATTAATATTCCTAGTCATATTTAACCCAAAACATGAAAATTAATCAAATAAATCATTATTTATCTTATTATTTTTCTAGGAATAATTATTTAAAAACTATTTAAATAATATTCCTTGTTAAATTTGACTAAACCATTTAAAAATAATTGAATAAATCACTATTTATTTAATTATTACTCAACCACATTCTTAAAATAATAAATAAATCATTTATTTATTTATTATTTACAAATAAAGGGATTTGACCAAATTCAAATTCTTTTTCCCTCAAAAAAAAATAATAAAATATTCCATAAAAGTTGGATCTAGATTTGATTAATAATATTTTAACTATGCACCAATATCTAGACTAACTCAATATTTTGTTATAAATAGAAGGGTTTTTCCATTCATTCACTACCTTTTGGTGCCTAAAGATCACTCTGGATCTATAATTTTTGGTCTGACTTGTATCCTCCATCCTTGTCATATTTTTCTACCTTTTTTCTTGTGAGCTCCCTTTGAGTTCCATTTTTGTCTGGTTTTCTACACCATCAAGAGAGAGAGATATCTTAGATCTGAAGCGCCGAGGACATAAAAGAGCCCATCCCATTGAGCGGTACTAGTAACATCTTTCTATGTTCCCTTCCCAGGTGTCATAAATATAAAATTCTTTAAAAATATTATTGTCTTGTCTATTGGATGCATGGAGCAACTCTTACTTTTATTTGTTGTTTAATGTCTTTAACTGCATAGATCTAGATTTTGTAGCATTTATCTTAGTCAACCAACTACAAATCGAAGGAAATTGGCATCCATATTTGATGTTAGGGTTATTTTTATGCACAGCTAGAGTGAGATTTTTTCATACGCTTGCGATTCGAATTCACACTAACAACTAGCGACTCCACAAGGGTTTATAATTACGACCGTTGTCGTTTTTTAGATCCCTGCATGACCAACTGCTTCAACCCCTATGGTTTTTCTTCGAATTCTTGTTTTGATTTTCTTGATGTTGTTTTTAACCTTTAAAACCCTAAAACAGTAAAAATTCTAACTTCTGTGTGTGTTTGGGCCTATTTCCCAGGTGACAGGTATCAGTTGCAGTTGAGATGCCAATTTTTTCTGAAACCTGATCCCAAGATGGCGGAAGTGAAAGTCACACATTTTGGGCAAAAACCTACAAACTCAGCTCTCAGGTAGCGGAAAGCTGCCAAAAAACTATGCCCTCAGCGGAAAACATGTCAAAACCTGCGACCTATCCTTTTTCCAGGATTTTTTCTATGATTTTTTTGGCTTTTTCTGGGCTACTGTTCAGCTTTGTCTGACCTCTATCTCCACCCATTTTTGACTTGTACTTTCTTTGTTTTACTTGTTGATGTAGGAACCAGGCCCCTTAGGGCTTCAATACACTTCCACCTTTTTAGGAGGAGTTTAGCTAAAGTAGTTCATCTGAGATTTCAGTGTGTTTAGCCATTTTTCAATCTGATCCTATACTTTTAGATCCATTTTAGATTGGTTATTCATCCATCCAAAACACCTCTTTTCAGTTTTGTTTGGTCCTCCTTTAGGGTCCCCTCCATTTCCCTTCAGGTTGTAGCCTTTCGCCACCTCATTTGGAGCACTTTTCCCTTTGGTTTTTTTTCTGTTTTCTTCACATATTTCCAGTAGATCTAACCTTTAGATCCCTGTCCTTCCTGACTTGACATCCGTTGGCCATTTTTGTGTGTTTTGACTATATTTTACCCACCCATAGACTAGTTGTTGGGAAACTCTCCTCCTTGGGTTTGAATTGATGCATCTTTAACTGTTTATTTTCTGTCATATTTCAGTTTATTTTACTATTAATTTCAAATTTATTTATAGTTATACAATACCTTTTTTCTTTTTTTCTCTACGCATGTTTGGGTTTAATTAAAATTAGCACACTTATCACATACATGCACACCCTAAATAAAGAGTGTCTAGTTTACACTGCTAGGCCAAGACTATAACATTGTAATTAATTCATCCTATACCTCCCTGCCCTTGTTTCGACTTTGTAATCATTTGATCCTACACCTCATTTCCCTTGTTAGTCTCTCTTCCTTCTATGATCCATGTCTATTTTTCCATCATTGTGCCCCCAATATGTTTATCCTGGAGACTTCTTCACCTTCATCCTCAGTTTCTGGTAGGAAGACTTACTCCTCAGCGTAGGGTTCGAGTTCGTCCTCCACCGAGTCCCCATTCTGACTCTCCTAGTTATATCCCTGATTATCCTCCTGTCACCTTCACCATGTCTGGTTTAGGACCTTACACTAGTGGTAGCCCCTGCCCTAATGATGGGAATACTACTAGTGGGACTACAACAGGAACTATCCTGACTGCTCCCTTTCTCCCTTATATGGTAGGCCTCAGTCTTCTCGATTTTAACCAGTTGATCAATGACCCCATACACCATGATCCTAGTTGGCCTACTATGTAAACCAAGCTCCCTTCAGAATTCCCAAGTTTGAAGGTCTTACAGAGAGGATCCTACAAACCATGTCTCATCTTTCCACATGTGGGAAGTTTGTCTAACTCCATCATCGATGACTCTTTCCATATTCGATTGTTCCATGTATGTTTACCGAAGAAGCTTCTTAGTGGTATGTTGACCAGGCCTCCTCCTCTCATACTAATTTTGCGACTCTTTCTAGGGATTTTCTGTCTTACTTCCAACTTCCCCTTCATTATGAAACTGGTACCAAACTTTTGACTTCTTTCTGTCAATCGTCTATGACCCGCTTATCTGGTCATGTCGAGGAATGGCAGAGAAGAAAGAACCTATGTCGAGCCCCTACCGTCAAAGACCATGTCTACATGGATTGGTTTCTCAAATCCCTTTTTCTTTCTATTAGCAAAGATGTCGCATCTCATTTCTCTCATAATGAAGAAGCTACCCTCTAGATTGTGTTCAAATATGACCTGATCTACGAATAACTGGGTTATGTTTATGCGCGCCACTGTCTCCCTAAACCCATTGGTCACAATGCACCGAGGCATCCAATGCCATGACGGTATCGTTGGAGCCCTTTCTCATATGTACACTATCCTCCCATACAGGTTTCCAAAGAGGCCGCCTCCTCCAACACTTCGCTCTCTCTGCGAGCATGTATCCAGATACCGAATGCCTTCCTCCTTTTCGCAACCTCGTTTACAACAATGTTACCCAAATTTCTCCTTATTATTCATATCTATCACCTCCAAATTTCCTCCAACATTATCAATTCTCACCTCCCTTATAATATCAACCCCCGTACAAAGGTGCCACCACCCCCCAGGGGCAAGTGTATGCATAGTAGGGCACAACTAATCCTTCTTCTTACAAAAAGAAGAGGAAAGGAAATCAAAACCAATCTGCCCCAAGTAATCTAGGACCCAATCCACAAGGGTATACACCTAACACTGCTAACCAACAACCGGGTCCTCATCCCAAGCAGGACAGGCCTGTTTGCATGAACAAGACTTGTTCTTGTTGCAGTGTCTATGGTCACTACACCCATGATTGTCCTATTTTACCTCAGATGTGACAGATGTGGGAAGCTCAAGCAGGATCCTAAGGACAGAAAGCCTCCCCTTTGTTTCCTCCTAATGTTACACCTATCCAGCCGGTTGTGTTTACCAATCCTTTCACCTAGCAAGGATTCGTGGCTACCCAACCACCTGAAGGTCAGGCGACCAATCAACCTCCTCCATCGGGTACCTCTGATTACCATATTCTCATGATGAACTCTGACCAACCCATTATCGTTGACCTCAACCTTCATACTTGGTCCCATCAGTACAACAAGCCTCCCACTACGTCTACCCCCGAGCCCCCTTCTTGAGGTTCCACTGAGCCTATTTCGACAACCAATGGTCCTTTACCGATCCCTCAACCTAAGGTGGAGGTTCATACCAAGATCCCTAAGGTTCCATTATGTCAAAACACTACTGCAAAGTCGCCCATTCGCATAGTATACTAGATGATTTGGTGCACCTTTGCTACCATGTCAATGCTGGAAGTCCTCCAGTCGTGCCATTCACAATCAAAAGCTCTAATAACTGCAATGGGAACTATGGATCCTTCATATTATCATTTGATTGTCTTCGATGTTGACCAATTAGAACATCCCCCCTTCCTGCCTTCGTCACCTTCCAAATCCCTGTCAAGATCCAGAATGCCAATGTCTCTCGTTGTATCATTCAAGAGGGGGCATCCACTTATGTGATGTCTGCTTCGGTTTGGAAGCAACTCGAATCTCTTGAGTTGGCCCCTTCCACTATCACCTTCCGAGAGTGGGATGTCCACTCTTCCCAGCCCCTTGGCATGTTCTAAAATTGTCCTATTACCATTTCTGGCAGGACTTTTTGTGTCGATGTAGAATTCATTGATGCCCCCTTATACTACAACATTATATTGGGTCATAGCTACACTTATGCGATGCTTTTTGTCCCATCTTCGATTCACCGTAAGATGTAATTTCCTCACAATGGAAATATTTTCACCATCAACCAGTTGACATATTACGAATCGAAGTCTTAGACCTCCTCTGATTCCATCATCTCTTCGATGGCCAATAAACAAATAGTCGAACCTCCGACCAATGTTTCACCCAGAGTCTACAAATATTCCTCTATGCTTGGTTCATTCTATGGTCTCCCTCCTCCTATCTTTAATCCCAGCTCGTCGAATGTATGCATGATGAAATCGTCTTAGTCTGACCCCCTCCGCAACCTACTCCTAGCACCTTGACTCAGCCTTCAATACCCCCTCCTCAAGGCCCCTTATTTGCAGCAGGTCTCCATGAGCCTATCTACCCTCCTTGAATGGTTCCTCCTAGCCTTAATTATCTCGAAGATGTCCCACCTGGCCATTACCCCTCCGGTCAGATACCATTTCAAGCTCCCCCAACTGGCATATTTTATGTACCTATTATGGCTACCTTATCTCTTCCTAACATGACCCTGGGGATCCCAGTTTTGCACATTGACCCCCTAGCCACTATCCCGCCTGGTCAGCCCAAACCTTATACTTCTTTGACCCCGATCCAACTGGTCCCCATGACCTCTCCCTTTGCTTATGTGCCCCAACCACCTCAACAGGAGCCCACTCCTATTGCGAAAGCTTCAGGGTGAGGGGGAAAAACTCGCAAGAAGACACCTAAGGACAAGGCTACCCAAACAATCACTGATCCTCCTCAGCCTCCAAATCATACCCCTCCAAGTGCTTTGTGTGATGTTGTTGGTCATGCCACCGATAATTGTCCTCAAATGCCTTGCATCAAGCCCATGCTTAATGTCGTGTTTCCTGAGTCTAAGGTCCCTGAAGCCTTTGTTTCTTCCTCGAATGTAGCTAAGAACCCCAATATTGTTCACACCAACCATCCCTGTGCTTTGTGTGATCTCCATGGCCATTACCCATCTTTGTCCCCGCCTCAAGCATTACTGCGCCTCTTTGGAAGTAGTTTGAGAGTACGAGACTGAACAAAACTAGTCTGCCTCTCCCGTACTCGTGCAGTATGCTTCAGGCCAACCTAAGGATACCTCTACTCCCATTGAAATTCCCCCTCCCGATGTCAAGATGATGGAGCCTTCAGCCAATATCCTCTACCTATCATCATCTATGAGATCCATGGTGGAATATCCCTCTAGGACTTCCCCTTTTGTTTCACTCGACCTCCCTTCAACGATCACCCTAGGCTCAACATCGGTGGATCCCTTATCTTCTTGTCCTTTTGTCACCCCCCATGATAATGCACATGTGAACCTTTCTTCTCATGATGATGATTCAGGTAGCTTTGTCACGTCATGTGGTTACCCTTCCACCAGTCTCCCCATCTTTTACTGTGATGACGACATCTTGGAAGCCTTCTCCATCCATAACTTCATCTTTCCCACCCATAAGAGGAATGGCACCATCCGTGTCTATGGTAACGTTCGCAACCTAAGCACAAGCTTCCCCCAAGGCAACTCCCACACACCACCTATCGGTTGGTGTGTGGGTGGTAGACATCCTACCTAGAACACTCCCTCTAGTAGTGTTTTTATGATTTCGACCTTGCGTTCAAGTTGCCAGCATTGTTCATAATCCTCTCATTTTTTGTCTTGTGGCACCTTTTAGATGGATCCCCTGTCCACACCATATATTGGTTATGCCGATGGTGCAAGTCACTACTCCCTGAATCTAGCCTTGACAGGTTGGGCCATTTTTACCCCCTTACATTCGCTTGTTCTCTCTAACGGCGTATGCATTGGTATTGCCACCAATAGCCAGGCCAAATATGATGTAGTGCAAGGGTTATTAGCCGATGCCCTTTCCCATCGTATCCTTCACGTTCATGTTCATTTAGATTCCCTACTTCTTGTCATGCAATTGAATGGTGCCTATCGTGTGCATAATCCTGTCCTGTTTAGAAGATATTTACGAGTGAAGATTTTGATAAGTGAATTTGAAATCATTACATTTAGTCATGTACCTAGAGCACAAAATCACTATGTAGATAGCATTGCAAATAATATTCTAGATTGGTATTTATCACACACATTTCACACAAGACAATAACAATAAACCATAAAACGATGCATATCCATTATATGTGTCATTCAAATGTTTTAGAGTCCATCAACTCTGATACATATAACGTACCCATAGCATGTTACAAAATTCAAAACTGGGGGCACCACATGATCCTACATCTAATCACTATCTGGAGGATCCCGGGCCAATGGCCAGGCTCCAGCAGCTCGTAGATCACGCATCCCGTATCTAGCCATCACCATGCGCCGTGTTGTACCTTAAGAGACAATCCCTTGGTTGTATTAAGGAATCAATGCTTAAGACATTTTTACATGTATGTCACATAATTTTAAATATCAAAGGTCTATGCTTAATCACCTTCAGATGTTCTGTTATTAAACCCTCAAGAATCAAATGCAATAAACGCTTTGCAATGCAATGATTTGTTGATACCAAATGGAATGATGAGAAGAATATGAAGGGAAGAAGCCTAAATTGATATGTTGATAAACAATATCTATCACTTTAAACTTCAGAAGAATTATATGATAGAAGATTAGTTAAAATGAAGGAGCACACATTAAGGATTTTAACTCTTGTTCACATATGTAAAAAGAGACTTGCAGCTTCATTACTTCATTTTATTCAGGAATAGAAATAGACAATGTAAACTGTAAAACATATCAATATCAACAAATGCCAGAAACTTGCTTTTCATTCATTAATCATTTGAAAACTGAGTACAAATTTTGTAGTATGAACCTTTCTCTTTCTTGTTTCTCTCTCTAAATACAATAGAAAGCAGTTTGTGACTGCTGGAACTAATCATAACTTGTTCAACTACTTAGGACTTCATCAACTACCTATTAAATGTCATAAAAAATTGTCTTATTACAATTACATTCTCTTTAAAAGAGGAAAATAACATGAAACATAAATCCTAAGCTATTTGCTGAATGTGAACTGATGATGTTGTTGCTGCATTTCCTTGACTGGCTGGTTTATATTTCTTTGAAGTCGAGGGATCCTTTGGTAGATCTGTCATCCAGGATCTGCATTTCTTCCATATCTCAACATTTGTCTTAGGTGAATGAACCAGCTTGTGATATTCCAATCTAAAGGTAGTGATTCTATTGAATGATGGCCTTTCTGTAAATAAAGTCTTCACTAACTACAATAGCTGAAAATGTCTTTGAAGGAAATTGATCATTGTTTCTCCTTTAAGAATATGAGTCTTTTAATGAGTGTTGTCTACCTTTTTTTTTGCCAACACCAGTAAGGGTTCATAAGAATCCCATGATAAAAGACTACCTCCAAGACCCCAACATGATGGCAAACCTGCTCTTGCTATTTTGTCAAATTAATTATCAAACTGGCTCACTTCTTCCTTAAGCTCAATCAACTTATTTTCTGTAGACTTCCTGCAATCATTTTTGACAATCATGTTATTAATTTCCGCAGCATATAAAATCCTGTCTTTAATCTCATTCTCTTCCAACTCTTGATCAGTTTTGGAAATAATGAAATCAATGAATTTTCTTGCCCAAATGGCTTTGTTAATTGTGTTTTTCTTGTCTGCCATGACTTGTTCTTCAAAATCTCTGATAATACTTCTTTCCTCTACTACAACAGTTAGAAAACCCCTAATTTCTTTCACTTCTGCAATGATATCATTCCAGATGATATCTTTAGCCTGTATTAGGTATATATTTCCCTTTAATTTTTCCTTGAGATTTTTAATCTTAGCATCAGTAGTTTGGCAATCTATTTTGTATTTTATGACTTCCCCCTCGTTGGCTTGTAGAATCTTTTTTGATGTCTCCAAATCATCTTGTGCCTTTTTGTGATCCCTCTCTGCCATCTTCAATTCAGTAGTCAGTTGAGATATTTGTGTTACTGGATCTTCATTACTAGATGGCAAAACAAAAGTACAAGTATGAGATTCAATGTGATTATGAAATGATAATGCCGTTTTCTTTAATTTATTGATTTCTTCTTCCTTTTGCAAGAGCTGCTGAAGAAGTTTCTCTTTCTCATTTTCTACTTCAGAAACTTCTACTACCATGGAGTGCTCTCCTCTAGGCAATTTCAATTTTTTCTTCAGGACAAAGATTTCTAATTCAGCACTTTGCGGAAGCTTATGTACATCAGACATGTCATTGGGATCTACCCCAATATTCACAATAATATTTTTGAGTTCTTCGAGTTCATGCCCCTGCAGTGAATCTCGACCGATGATCTGGATCGACCCCGCAGTTAACAAGGTCAATTGCAGAGGCACCCTCCATGTTAACCCGTGCACTGAAAGTGACCGCGGGTTGACACTTTTATTCCTTGTCTAATAAATCATTGGATCCTGCTCCATAACATGCTCGCTTTTTAGTCTGTGTGTTGGGACCCGCTTCCACAAAAGCTTAAAGTATTAAACTTTAAACTTAATGTAATGAATATTACATATTTAAGCTAAAGTACATGAAACCTTATACTTTAACATATATTTTGACAATTTTCTATTTTTTTTTGCATTTAGAGAATTAAAAATTAAGGATATTGAAAATGAGCCACAACATTTGGCTCCAGCTGGGGATAGTGTTTTTTTCCACGAAAGACTAAGAACTGCAGATTAGTGCCTTCACTTCAAGCATGGAGTCAATTGTTGTTTGATGAAAAATATATAATGAAGGAAACCAAATGTTTACAATGGTGAACCATAAAACTTCAATGCTGAAAGTAATGTTTTAGATACTGCCCATTCATAGGCAGCTCTACTGTTACTCCATAAAGATCCTCCAACATGAATGTGTTATTTGATCTAGCTTCAACAAGCCTGTATGGGCCATACCAGAGTGGATCAAACTTACCATGCTTTCCCTTTTCTTCTCTTCTAGTATCTCATCTTAATACCAAATCTCCAGTTTGAAAAAGAATATCCTTTGCTTTTCTATCAAAAATGGAATTTATATTTTCTTGATAGGTGACCAAGTTTTCCTTGAATTTATTCCTTCTCTCACTCAATTCTATCACGATAGGTGACCAAGCCTTCGAATTTATTCTTGCTCTCGGGCCAATTCTATCACCTTATTCAACCTTCTTATCAATGCATTAGGTTCTTCTCTGTATTTCTTGAAGAAAAAGAAATTACTAAATTTTAGCTAGTCGTAGTAGGAAACAAAGATTGAGTACCATATACCAATTCATAAGGGGACTTACTAGTACATCTTCTAGTAGTCATTATTACCTGCAGTGAAAATACTTTCAATCCCAGCTTTTCTCGATTTTCATTAATTTTTTTCTTCAAAATCTTAACCAATGTCTTATTGGAAGATTCAAATGCCTAGTCCATTCCTCGAGGAGAGTATGCGAGAATGAGAAAATGATTATATGTTTGACAAAAATTAATGAATATGCCCTCACTGAAGACCTCGAACATCAGTACTACTGCAGTTTCGACCGGACACCCAAACCTGCTGAAGATGTTTTGTTCCAAAAACTTCACTACTGCCAAATCATTTGCTTTTCTGGTAGGTATTTCTTCCACCCACTTTGTAAAATAATTAGTGGCAATCAAAATCCACTTGAACTACCCACTTGATGGTGGATTGATTTTTCCAATAAAATCTAATCCCCATTGTCTAAAGGGTTCTTCAACAAATATAGGGAGAAGAGGTAGAGGAGCTAACCTTTTCTTCTCTGCAGATAATTGACATTTATGGTAGCTTCTAACCAATCTGTATACATCAACAAACAAGGAAGGCCAGTAAAAACCTGATTTGAGGATTTTATGAGCAATAGCCTTCTAGCTATAATGGCCTCCACACAGACTTTCATGGTATTCTTTAATAACTTCCATTGACTCCCCTTCTTTCAAACACAACAACAAAATTCCAGTAGGATCTTTCCAATATAGTTTAGCATCAATTATAACATAAGGCTGAGCTTTGAGTTTAAGAGCTTTGTACTTTGTTCTGTTTATTAAGGGTGGACATGAGAAAAAGCACAAGTAGTGAATAATATCCTTATACCAATCAGAGCATAGAAACTTGTATTTAATTGCTGACTTTGTGCTGCTTTGACTCATTTCATCAACATCTTCATCCAAGGGTGCAAGCAAATTAATTCCAAAAGCTTGAAAATTAGATTCTATTAGCAGCTTTTCCAAGCCCTGTCATTTTACCAATTTAGTAGGTTTAATGTCTAAGTCATACTCCTGGATTTTAGCAATCCATTTTCCTCTTTTTCCTTCAAAGTCACTTTGAACTAATACATCTTTTATAGCTGATTTAGGTACATTTGCAACTATTTGAGACTGCAGCACATAAGTTCAGAAGGCTTTCAATTCTTTAACTAATGCATATACCCGTTTCTCCAAGATATTGTATTTGAGTTTTGCATCTCCGAGAACTTTACTGAAAAATGCCATAGGTTTCTCTTTTCCCTCTTCATTCTTCTGCAACAACATAGCAACAATGGTAGAAGGTGATGCAAATGAAAATATTTGGAAATATTTTTGATAATATGGACTGATTAGAATAGGAGCTTCTTGAAGAGCTTCTTTAATCCTAACAAAGGACTCTCTTGCATCTTTGTCCCATTTTACTTCAACATATCTGTTATGTTTCTGACAATCTCAGCATAATTTGGGACAAATATTCTTAGGAAATTAATTTTTCCTAGAAACCTCTGGATATCCTTCTGACTTCTAGGAAAAGGAATTGCCTATGTAGCTTCAACTCTTGCTGGATCAATTTTCACCCCCTGATTTGAAACTATATGCCCCAATAACTTACCTTCTTCCAAATAAAACAGAGATTTCTTAGGATTCAATGATAACCCAAACTTCCTGCATTTCAGGAAAACCTTCTGCAAATGCTCCAAGTGCTCATCATCAAAACTTGAAAAAATAGTCACATCATCCAAATATATGACTACAAACTTGTCACCCACAAATGTTATGTCCATTTCCCTTTGAAAAGTAGCCCCTGCGTTCATGAGACCGAATGGCATCCTGGCATACATGAACGTTCCCCAAGGCGTGGTAAAAGTTGTTTTCTTCTGATCTTCCTTTTCAACAGCTACTAATTGGTTGTACTTGGAGAAACCATCAACCATAGATAATCTATAAGCTCCTATCACCTTTTGTAAAACATATGTTGGAAATGTTGTCATTGATGGCAAAGTAGATGACAAAGGAGGAGCACCTGAAACACCAGCCAAGAAGCAGAGGAAGAAAAAAGAGAGGTAGCAGAGACAACAAAAAGATAAGTAAGGAGAAGCATCAGTTAAAGAAGTAGCAAAGGCAACAGAGAGAGCATAAGACAAGTAGCAGAGGCAGTAAAGAGAGCAGCAGAGATAGCAAAGAAGCAGAGAGGTAGCAAGGCAGCATAGAAGGAACAAAGGCAGCAGGAGACAGATGAGGTGGTGCTACAGAGCAGTGAGGATATTAGTATCAAATGAAGGTAATTGAATTGCTTGGGGATGAGTTGGAGCATTGCCTAAATGGTAAGGAAACCATGAAGTGGTCGAAGAAACTAATAATGAGCAAAGGGACAGTGAAGAACAGAGGCAGAGGCTGCGAATATAGAGGAAGAGCCGTTATCATGGCAATGGAGGCAGAAAAGACAGAGACAGACAAAGGAGGAAGCAAAGAAGAAGACTGTTGAAATGTAACAGTCAAAACAGCAGAAGTAGCGAAAGAAGCAATGGCAGAGACAGAGAAAGAAGCACAGCGAAGGCAGAGGCAACAAACATAGACGCGTTTTTTATGGAATGGAACCATGTGCAAACATACATAATATTCCGAGAATCGTACAACCCAAGCGGCAAGTATATATACTTATACAAACAAATTCCGAGAATCGCCTAACCCCACTGGAAGATACACTAAAGATTAGAGCAGCAAAGGATACATATATATAATTCTGGGAATCATAACCCAAGTGGCAATGTATGTATATATAAAACCTTATTCCGGGAATCATTACCCAGCCGGGCGTTATATATATATAAAAATAAATTCCAAGAATTGCCTAGCCCACTGGAGGATACTCTAAAGCTGGAACATAAAAGCATATATATATATATATATGCAGCACAATACATATATATGCAGCGCATTACATATTTCACAAAGGTCCAAAGTTTATATATATTAATTCATATGGAGCGCTTTATGATCAAAGAATCAAAGTATCATAAGGTGGGACCCTTTCCCAATCGCATCGGAGATTATAAGGGTAGCGGAACATATAAAAAGAAAATTGCGATTGCGGCCCAGACCCGATGGGCTTATAAACCATGAGTAACAAGTATTTGAAGTCTGGCCTAATCGCATCGGAGCATGTCAATAAAGGATTGCGATTGCGATTGAGTTCCGGACCCGATGGGTCTATAAGTTATGACTTTATATGTTTGAGTTACGACCTAATCGCATCGGCACTGGTCAATAGCATCGGAGTGAAAGTGTGGTAGCGGAGCATGACAATGCAATTTGCGATTGCGATTAATCCTAATCGGAAGTAATCAAAGAGTGATACATTGCATCGGAGCAACTCAATGGAAGTCGCAATTGCGATTAATCGCAATCGGAAACATTTGCAAGGAGTTTCATCGCATCGGAGAAGGAGTCATCGCATCGCATCGAATCGGAGGCAGCTCATCGCATCAGTGGATAGTCAAAGATTGGAAAGTGGGCCTGAAAGGTTGTTTCCTATGTTAAATAGGTCTATTATTATATCGTCGGAAGTTACATAAGAAAGGGTTCATATACATTAAAGTGAAAACAAAGGAGTTTAATTATCATAATACATTGAAGAGAGGGCGACATTATTAAAGCGTTGTATTATAAAAGGACCATGGATATGATACGCGTTGGTTGAAACTACCTAGCAGTTATATTAAAAAGGGGCACTGTTAGATATATAAAATGATTGTTACGACTGTATTGAAATATGTCGCGTGGTTTGTGGACCCACGGGCCTCAGATTAAGGTGGAGGGCGATTGTTAATGTAAAACGATTGCGATGTGTGCAATCGCATCGGGCCATAAAACAAAGGCCGTGATGTATGTATGTTCCGCTTGCGGAACTCTCCACATCAACAAGACATTTGCTATGTACAGAGCGTTGGAATTTGTCCAGAATTACAGTCAGTAGTTTCATATATATATATAAAGCACTGATATTAAAAAAAAAAAAATGCAGTTCATAAATTCAAGAGTTACGCAGCAGCCATAAACAGAAAGGCATATAGAGGAGAGAAAAGGAAAAACATAGTCAAAGAAAAGACAAATGTGCAACGATCCAAAAGGCTGTATGAGTGAGCTGGAGCTCTCATTGTAATTAAATGTAATATTTTAATTGGTTTATATTGTTTGTGATGCATTGGAAAGTCTCCGGAGGAAAACAAAGCTCCCACTGTAATATTGAAATTAATGCATGTTGTTATATTTTCTGAATGAGCGGATAAAAGAGATGAGAAGGCAGAAGGCAAAGAGACATGGCTGTCCATTTCGAATTCCCAGTAGAATACAAACAACCATGAAGCTCTTTTGTATAAAACAGGGTAATATCCAAAGGGAGAAGGTTGACGAAAACAGAGTGAGAGAAGAAGAGAGTGTGCGTGAGTAGAATTGAAGAGAGTTGAAGAAAATAAGAAAGGCTACTTGGTGAAAGTGAGCATAGAGAATGCTGAGTATGGAATGAAATGAGGAGAGGAGAAGAAGAAGGAGGAAGACGAGAACAGATGTTGTGAAAAGGGTCTCGAGAATGCGAGTAGACGAGAGGAGAGAAAGAAGGAGGAGCTAAGAAGAGAAAGGAGGAGGCGATCAACAGATATGAGAAGATGCGAGAAATTATATAAGGCAGATATGAAGACTGATGCACAACAATGAAGATGATACAGAACAGAGTTGATATCCAAGGTAAATCAGCAAGTGTTTTCCTTTTGAAAGATTAAGGAAGTTGGAGCTTCCCTATCAAGTTGTAGCTTGATAGATGTCAGTTGTAGCTGACTGAGGTTGGAGCCTCCTGTAGGTTGGTGCCTGCAGAAAATAGATGGGAGTTGGTGCTTCCACATCAATTTGTAGCTTGATAAAATGTCAGTTGTAGCTGACTGAGGTTGGAGCCTCCTGTAGGTTGGTGCCTGCAGAAAATTGATGGGAGTTGGAGCTTCCTTACAAGTTGTAGCTTGTAGAATTGAGGTAGGAGCCTCCTGTAGGTTGGTGCCTACAGAAAATCAGTGGTGAGAGGGAGTTGGAGCTTGCCTTTGCATCACAACAATAATAAGATGTGGTTTTCTCCCTTTATGGGTTTCCACGTATATTTGGTGTCTATGTGCATGATGTCTATGTGTTGATATGATATATCTATTCTGCTAATACTTGCTGCTAACATATTAAGACTGCTGGTACATTATCTAATCTGCTTATTAATTGCTACTCATAAATAAAGATTGCTCACACATTATGATTGATCATGAAATGAAGGTGTTAATAAAGTAAAATAAGTTTTAAAGGAAAAGTTTTAAAAGTCCATGAATGTGTTAAACTGATTCACCCCCCCCTCTCAGTTTAACTAAGAGTTCAACAATTGGTATCAGAGCCAGTTCCTTTGGTGTAAGCCTAATAGCTTGAAGGAGATCTGGTTGAGTCATGGACTATCAAAATGTACCTGTGCTAAATACAACAAACTTTCCTGAATGGAGAGATAAGGTTAAGACACGTTTAATGGTTGATGAACCTGAGGTATGGAAGCTTGTTCGTGATGGTTACTGCATAGACTCCCCCACAGTGAAAGAACAACAGAGGAATGCCAAGGCAAAATGTGTGATATATAACAATCTTCATAACAAAGCTCTTGAGTTGATAATGGATTTAACTTCAGCAAAATAAATCTGGGACAGATTGCATTTCATGCATGGAGTAGACACAGAGGACTGCATTGTCAAAAAGGAAAAGAGAATTAAGAAAAAGAGAAATTCATGTCAAAAAGAAGATGTTCAATCAAATGAGGTACCTGCTAGTGTGAATGGTAGTAAGAGCCATGAAGAAATTGCAGCTGAAGAAAAACCCAAACTTGACACAGCTCTGACTGAAATAGAAAAATTGAAGAATGAAAACAAAGACCTTAAGAGATTGGTACAAATATGTGATGAGAAATAATATGAAGATAGGAAAGAAATTATTGGCCTGAAGACACAGCTTGAAGAGGCAAGGAAAGTAGAAGATATTCTGTTGCAACAAATGAGAGAGAAAAATCTGGAATGTGAAAAATCGGAAGAAGAATTAGTGAACCTGAGAAAGAAATTAGAAAAGGCCCAAAGAGACTTATTAATGAATACTCCTCAAATGAAAAGCTCTAAACAACTAGACCAAATTCTAAATGCTCAAAGGTCTCCTCTCATAAAGGCTGGGATAGGATATGAAGGAGAAACTAGTAAGTCCAAGGTAGAAGATAACAAGAATATCATCTTTATAAAAGCTGTAAAAGATAATGAAGCAGCTCAAAAGATTTCTACAAAAGTAGAAGCCAACAATAACTTGATGTGCAAAGAAACAAACAAAAACAAGCAGCAACATGAAAGGACAGACAATGAAAGGATGAGACAGGCAACTGAAAAAGGCTCATACACTCTTGATTATGAAGTGAATAAATTTGGAAGTTGTCAAAGGATGTTCTTCCCTCCTATGAAAAATTTCACATGTTTTTCCTGTCATAAACCAGGAAATATTGCAGCACATTGTAAAACAAGGCATATCAACTTGAACCAGCAGAAGGTGCAGCAAAAAGGAAGAACCCCTCAATCAAGCAAATGGAAAAGACAATATTTCACCAGGTACAAAAATCATTTCCATGGCTATTGTTATGCATGCAATAATTTTGGACATAAATCTGTTGAATGTAATATGTATTCAAAAAGGGGAACAAAGTATTGTACATCAGCTCAAACATACCTTGGTAAAATAAGATGTTATGTATGCCTCAAGCTTGGTCACAAAGCAAAGGACTGTAATTTTCCATATACACTAAAGAAATCTAGACAGAGAATGGAATCTAATCAAATCAAACAAAAATATGAATTTAAAAGAAGTACAGACATTATGAAGAACCCCAATAAAGTATGGAAGGAAAAGAGAAATGGGGAGCCTATTATCTCAATAACATAACTAATCCTCCATAGTCTTAGGGGGAGCTGCTCTAGGAAGCAAAGAAAAAATCCATCCAGTGACAAATATGAAGCAACATCCCAGGGGGATAGCAGTTCATATATATACCCCATAAAAGTAGTCTAAGAAGAGCACCTTAGAATGAGAACGGCTATAAGATCATGAAGGGAAAAGAAAATTCCTCTAACAAAGAACTATAGAGGAAGAAGATTATTTAGCTGACAGATTGATGAAAGAAGAGAAGGCAACAAGAAACCATGGTGGTAGAGAGGAAACATTAGTCATGATCATCTAAGTTAAGAAGACATCAACAGATTAAGTGATGATCACAGTGTGCAACATTCTACTAGTATGAACAATGATTCACCTTAAGAAAGATGAGTAAGAAAAGAGCGTCTAATCATTGTATCATTTCTTCTTCCATCTATGAAAATGTCCCTTGGAGAAGTACAACTAAGTAAGTGATAAATCTCTGAGTAATCTACCCATGAAGATTTATAATAAACTAATTGAAGATGTCTTTCTGAAAATATTTATGTTAGATCCGTTGAATTGATTTTTAAAGCAACAATGATTTTGGAGCAGTCTTAGAAAGGAAAATGCAGTGACATTTCTTTGATCAGAATAACAGAATAAGAAAATGGTTAATGATGACAAGATCAGATTCAGTATTTTGATGATTATTTTTGAGAACAGTGGAAATCTCATTTGTAGAAATTATGAAGGTTGTCTTAACTATGGGTTCATGTGTGAGCTAAAGTGTAAGTAGTATCAATGGATATTTAGTACAAGAAGCATGCTTATCAACAGATTACCAAGCATTATTAGTGAAGCAGCAGTATGATACAGGTCCACAGGATCAAAGGATTTTGGCAAAAGTACATCAAGGTAAAATTCCCAGCATTATCTACATTCAGCATAAAAAGGTCAGTGGCAGTACTAAAGAATCAATATTATGTTTACATTTGAAGCATTATATTGAGCTTTGAAGCACACAAAGGAATTGCTGGCAATTCACCTCTGAAGAGAGACTGATCATTGACATACATACTCCTTATGTCATAAATAAAACAACATGGTTGATAAGTGAGATTGACCAATACATTAAAGGGTTTCTCTTGAAAGTACACTGTACAAGCAGTAAAGTAATTTGGTCTCTTAGATTGAAAGATATCATCTAATCTCACAATAAGTTGTAAACTCTGACTTGATTCATTGATCACATCAGTAACGAGGATCTGCAGCTATTAAGTGTAATATCATTATTAACATTCTAGCTCAAATCATCACCAACAGGCAAGAAAAGTGAACCACATATATAAAAGACATATTGGCTTCATCACAATTGAACAAATGTTATACTACAGATGAGTATTGCAGAAGAAGACATATTCCATCCACAATCTTCCTCAACAGAAATGTATTGGCACACTACATTAGATAGAGACTGAAGTATATTTGAAGCATTCTCAGTATTTTAGGTTTAATCCAATGATGCATCTTTGATTAGATAAAGATGGTACAATGTGTTCTATGAAGTGTCATTTTCCTCTCTTTTAGCTTTATACAAGTGAAAGGAGTCTATACTTTGGGATTGTATCAACATAGTGTGTATATACAAGTTCAATTATCCTCAAAAGTGTTCTCTCAACAAGTCTCGTACACTAGTCTGGAGTAGCAGGGTACAAAGTTAGAAGAAGGTGGTCTAAACACAAATCAGAGAGAGGGAATGCAAAGACAAAATCAACACCGAGAAATGTGTAACCCTTTGCCATTGATGTCAAAGGGGGAGGAAAAGCAGGTAATAGAAGAAAGGGTCTTCTAAAAGAAGCTAGGCAGAGGAAGACTTGGAGAAAGCATTGGATTATCGGTGGATGTGTTGCCATCAATGCCAAAGGGGGAGACTGTTGGAAATGTTGTCATTGATGGAAAAGTAGATGACAAAGGAGGAGCACCTGAAACATCAGCCAAGGAGCAGAGGAAGAAAAAAGAGAGGTAGCAGAGACAGCAAAAAGATAAGTAAGGAGAAGCATCAGTCAAAGAAGTAGCAGAGGCAGTAGAGAGAGCATAAGACAAGTAGCAGAGGCAGCAAAGAGAGCAGCAGAGATAGAAAAGAAGTAGAGAGGTAGCAAGGCAGCATAGAAGGAACAAAGGTAGCAAGAGACAGATGAGGTGGTGCTGCAGAGCAGTGAGGATATTAGTATCAAATGAAGGTAATTGAATTTCTTGGGGATGAGTTGGAGCATTACCTAAATGGTAAGGAAACCATGAAGTGTTTGAAGAAACTAATAATGAGCAAAGGCACAGTGAAGAACAGAGGCAGAAGCTGCGAATATAGAAGCAGAGTTGTTATCATGGCAATGGAGGCAGAAAAGACAGAGACAGACAAAGGAGGCAGCAAAGAAGAAGATTGTTGAAATGTAACAGTCAAAACAGCAGAAGCAGCGAAAGAAGCAATGGCAGAGATAGAGAAAGAAGCACAGTGAAGGCAGAGGCAGAGGCAGAGGCAGCGAACATAGACGTGTTTTTTTTTTGGAATGGAACCATGTGAAAACATACATAATATTCCGGGAATTGTACAACCCAAGCAGCAAGTATATATACTTATACAAACAAATTCCGAGAATCGCCTAACCCCACTGGAAGATACACTAAAGATTAGAGAAGCAAAGGATACATATATATAATTCCGAGAATCATAACCCAAGCGGAAATGTATGTATATATAAAACCTTATTCCGGGAATCATTACCCAGTCGGACGTTATATATATATATAAATAAATTCCGAGAATCGCCTACCTCGCTAGAGGATACTCTAAAGCTGGAACATAAAAGCATATATATATATATATATATGCAGCACAATGCATATATATGCAGTGCATTACATATTTCACAAAGGTCCAACGTTTATATATATTAATTCATATGGATCACTTTATGATCAAAGAATCAAAGTATCATAAGGTGGGACCCTTTCCCAATCGCATTGGAGATTATAAGGGCAGCGGAACATATAAAAATAAAATTTCAATTGCGATGAAGCACGGGTTAGATGGGCTTATAATCATGAATGCTCGTATTTGAAGTCCGGCCTAATCGCATCGGAAGCGTGACAATAATGAGATGAATTTGCGATTCGGTCGGACAGTCAATGTCGTTATCACTTTATATGTTTGAGTTACGGTCTAATCGCATCGGCACTAGTCAATCGCATCGAAGTGAAAGTGTGGCAGCGGAGCGTGACAATGCAATTTGCGATTACGATTAATCGCAATTGGAAGTAATCAAAGAATGATACATCGCATCGGAGCAACTCAATGGAAGTCGCAATTGTGATTAATCGCAATCGGAAACATTTTTAAGGAGTTTCATCGAATCGGAGAAGGAGTCATCGCATCGCATCGAATCGGAGGCAGCTCATCGCATCGGCGGATAGTCAAAGATCGACAAGTGGGCCCGAAAGGTTGTTTCCTATGTTAAATAGGTCTATTATTATATCACCAGAAGTTACATAAGAAAGGGTTCATATACATTAAAGTGCAAAGAAAGGAGTTTAATTATCATAATACATTGAAGAGAGGGCGACATTATTAAAGCGTTGTATTATAAAAGGACCATGGATATGATACGCGTTGGTTGAAACTGCCCAGCAGTTATATTAAAAAGGGGTGCTGTTAGATATATAAAACGATTGTTACAACTGTATTGAAATATGCCGCATGGTCTGTGGACCCACGGGCCTCAGCTTAAGGTGGAGGGTGATTGTTAATGTAAAATGATTGCGATGTGTGCAATCGCATCAGGCCATAAAACAAAGGTCGTGATGTATGTATGTTCCGCTTGCGGAACTCGCCACATCAACAAGATACTTGCTATGTACAGAGCGTTGGAATTTGTCCAGAATTACAGTCATCAGTTTCATATATATATATATATAAAGCGCTGATATAAAAATAAAATAAAAATGTAGCTCATAAATTCAGGAGTTACGCAGCAGCCATAAACAGAAAGGCATAGAGAGGAGAGAAAGGGACAACCACATTCAAAGAAAAGACAAATGCGCAGTGATCCAAAAGGCTATATGAGTGAGTTGGAGCTCTCATTGTAATTAAATGTAATATTTTAATTGGTTTATATTGTTTTTGATGCATTGGCAAGTCTCCGGAGGAAAACAAAGCTCCCACTGTAATATTGAAATTAATGTGTGTTGTTATATTTTCTAAATGAGCAGATAAAAGAGATGAGAAGGCAGAAGGCAAAGAGACATGGCTGTCCATTTCGAATTCCCAGTAGAATACAAATAGCCATGAAGCTAGTTTGTATAAAATAGGATAATATCTAAGGGGAGAAGGTTGACGAAAACATAATGAGAGAAGAAGAGAGTGTGCAGCAAAATTAAAGAGATTTGAAGAGAATAAGCAAGCTGCAAGAGGTCAGAGAGTGTGAATATAGATAATGCAGAGTATGAAGAATTGAGGAGAAAAGACAAGAAGAAGGAGGAAGAACAAGATGTTGTGAAAAGTTAGAGAATGCAGAAATGAAGCAGTGAGGCAGAGAAAAAGGAGGAGCTGAGAAGAGAAGGAGGAGCTGATAATGAATCTGAGAAGATGCAGAAATGATATAAGGCAGATATGAAGACTGATGCACAGCAGTGAAGATGATACAAAACAGAGCTGATATCCAAGGTAAATCAGCAAGTGTTTTCCTTTTGAAAGAGTAAGGAAGTTGGAGCTTCCCTATCAAGTTGTAGCTTGATAGATGTCAGTTGTAGCTGACTAAGGTAGGAGCCTCCTGTAGGTTGGTGCCTGCAGAAAATAGATGGGATTTGGTGCTTCCACATCAAGTTGTAGCTTGATAAAATGTCAGTTGTAGCTGACTGAGGTTGGAGCCTCCTGTAGGTTGGTGCCTGCAGAAAATTGATGGGAGTTGAAGCTTCCTTGCAAGTTGTAGCTTGCAGAATTGAGGTTGGAGCCTCCTGTAGGTTGGTGCCTACAGAAAATCAGTGGTGAGAGGGAGTTGGAGCTTGCCTTTGCATCACAACAATAATAAGATGTGGTTTTCTCCCTTTATGGGTTTCCACTTATATCTGGTGACTATGTGGATGATGTCTATGTGTTGATATGGTATATCTATTCTGCTTAATACTTGCTGCTCACATATTAAGCCTGTTGGTACATTATCTAATCTGCTTATTAATTGCTGCTCATAAATAAAGATTGCTCCCATATTATGTTGATCATGAAATGAAGGTGTTAATTAAAAGGTTTGAAAAGTCCATGAATGTGTTAAACTGATTCACCTCCCCCCTCTCGCTTAACTAAGGTTCAACAACTTCAATCCATCTTTGGCAAAGGATAATTGTCTTTTAGAGAATCTCTATTCAAATTCCTAAAATCAATACACAACCTTATCTCTCCATTCTTTTTCCTCTCAGGAACCAGATTAGAAACCCAATCTGAATATCTAAGTGGGACTATGATTTTTTCTTGCAGCAATTTCTTCACCTCGTTTTCAATTGGGGCGAGGAGAAGTGGATTAATCTACCTGAGTTTCTGCCTGTGAGGCTTGACCCCATATTTTAATGGTATTTTATGTTGAATAATATCTAAATCATATGTTCTCAAATCATCATAGGACCATGCAAATACATCCATATACTTTTTGAAAAGATAAACATAGCTTTCTTTATAATCCTTTGGGACTCCTTTGAACATATTAACAACCTTGGGCTCCTATTGAGTTCCTAAATTGCAGTCCTCCATCTCACCGTCTTGAGATACCTTCTTTTTATCCAGTGCTACATAATTTGCATCAAACAACCTTTCAAGAGGAAACAAACCTTTGGGTAATACATTTCCTTTCAATTGTATTATCTTCTGATCACCTATTGATTTCTTAAGATTTGTCAAGTCCTCATTCTGATCATTCTGTTCACTTTCCTGATCTACTTCACTATCTTCAAAGTTTCCAATCATTGTTAGAAAATTATTTATTTGCTCATCATATTTGAAAACCTGCTAGTGTTTCAAATTATCAGAGATTGAGGGTCTATTCCTCAACTCAATCTCATATCTTAGTTTGGGATTGATTGGTGGCTTGAATGTACTGGCTATAAATGCCAGTGAATCTGCCATTCTGTTTTCTTCTCTTGGAATGAATTGAAGATTCAAAGATTCAAAATAATTTTCAATAAGGTCCCAAACCTCATTCCTATATGATCTCAACCTTGGATGCTTGGTTCGACACAAATTTTTAATCTGTCTTATATTCAACGCATAATCACCAAAAATGGAAATACAATGAATTCCCATTTTTTTTGCAGTTTGGAGACACAAAATTAATGCCTCATACTCAGCTACATTATTTGTCAACTCAAATTCAAGCTTAAAATAAAAAGGAAAAAGATTACCTTATGGAGAAATTAGAAAAAATCCAACTCTTGTGCCATCCTTAGAATAGGCACCATCAAAATAACACTTCCAAATTTTATTTGAATCCAAATCCTTATTTACAATTACTGAAGAGAGCTACTTTTATGAGTCTTCAGCAAATTCTACATCTTCATGCAACATAAAACAGGAGAGATCTTCCTTCTCTTGGCCATATATAGGGGAATTTCCTGCATCTTTCTTTGTGGTAGTCTTAACAAATCTTGTTTCTTTGTATATCCTCCTTTCTTCCCCATTAAACACAGTAATGATAGCATCTGTGAAGTCTAGCTTTAAAACACCTCCAAGCTTTTCTCCCTATGATCTGGACAAAAGCATACCAAATCTGGTTGGAATATCCGCAACTACTACATACATTAGAATACTCTTGGTTAGAATTTGGGCTAGAGATACCACCATATCTTTGATAAGCCCAACACACTTCACCCTTTTTGAATCGGATGAATAAAGGTCTTTATAGGGCTTAGTGATTTGTAAATTTAATTCTTTCATTACAGATAAGGGCATAAGATTATGTGATGCACTAGAATGTAACATACAATTATGTAGAATGAAATCATGAAGAAACACTGATATATAAAATGGAGGAATAGAAGAATCTACCTGTTCACATGTGGACCAAAAGTGACCACTGATTTTTCTTCTTGCAAATTCAGAGTATCACCAATATCATCAGACTGAGAAATATTAATAAATTCTGTAATTTCCTTCATGTAACCAGGTGTCTTAGCTAACTCAAGAAAGGATACTTGAATTTTGATCTTTTCTAATTCTTTGGATAGATTGAAAGTTTGATTTTGTTTGATAATCTTCTTAGGTTCTTCTTGATTTTTGTTAGAATTAGCATTCTTCTCAGGTACAGTAACAATTCTCTCCAAAATATTATTATCAATAGAATTATTTTTGGAAGCCTCAACTTGTTGTTTTTCATTTCCATTCACTGAATTCATAGGTTGTTTCCCCTTGTGTAATTGTTTTATTGAGTTCTTTGGTTGTGTAATCACCATTGGAGAAGGGAGTGACTCTGGATTTTTTTCCTCATCATCTTGAGTTCTTAATCTTTTTTTTGATCTTAAGTCATACTTCTTATGCAGTTCTGCTTGCATAAAATCTATGAATTTTTTACAATACTCATCCATTTCTTCTTGATCAAATGACACATCAACTTCCATGCATTCTTGATCATAATCCTCTTCTTCTTATTCATCTTCCATATAAAAAACAAATATTTGATGTTCAACTTCTTTCTGATCCTCCTCAACAGACTATGAAGGTGCTGCTTCTATATACAAAGGTGCTTGAACTTGATCATGATCTCTTCTTTCCCTTTGTAGAATCTGTAAGGGCTGCTTTCTAAATTGTGGATTAAAAACTCCTTTGTTTTGCTGCACAGGTTTCTTACTGTCCAATTCCATCTTCACTAATTTATTTGACAAGTTCTTGATAACCTTTTTCATGCCATCAATCCTTTGATCCTGTGATGAATCTTCTTTGGCCTTACCTTTATCTTGAACTGTCTACTTTTCTTGTGTTTTTCCAGCAGCAGTCCTGTTTGCTTCAATCTCCAAAGCATCTGTTTGGATATTTTCAAGAGTATCAGATCTTCTCTCTCTCAAAGTGAAACTAAAATATGATACAAAAGCCCCAACAAAAACAACTCTTGTTCCAACTGGAGGAGGCTTCATTTCTGCAGGCAAAATATTATACAATTTATCGAATCCTTTAACGAAATCAGTCATATTTTCATTTGACTTTTCTTGATGGCATTAAACTCTATTAATGAATAACCATGATATCTCTTTTTGCCCCATATTTGGATAAATTGTGTTTCTAATTCATCCCAGTTATTAATTGAGCCATTTGGCAATCCTTTAAACCATTTTCTTACCTCTCCATTCAAAGACTGTACAAAAGGCCTCATTACTACATCAAGATGTTAAACATTTAAATTTTCAGCAAAAGTGAAAAATAAAGGCAAGTGTTATTCTGCAGTTACTTCATCTTCACCAGTAAATCTAGGAAGCAAGTTAAGGTATTCCCTGGGGCATTGCATTCATAGGTTGTGGAATATTTAATGGTGCATATCTATTCATCAAGAAAGCACGGACAGGGGCTGCCATGTTTATGCCTTGATTAACTGCTCCTTGAGTAGGTGGGGTTTGTATACCAGTTTTAAATGTGGATGGATGAGGTGAAACAACTGGTATGGGAAGGGGTTGATGAATGACAGCAAAGAACTGGAAATTGTATTAGGTTAAGATTCTGTAAATGTGAATGAAACAGACTCAAAAGATTGTTCTTTTAACTTTGGTTCTTGGAAATGAATAGGTGGGGACAAGGATTTTTGTTTCGAGAAAATGAGTTTCCGGGAAATATCCTTGGATGAAAGGGTATGGGAACTGCTGCATAGTGTAGGCAGCGTAGCATCAGTTGTAGAAAGCGTTCTTGATTTCTGGCCTTTTTTAGAAACCACCTTTTCAGGATATGACATAATAGGAACTTTCTGCTGAGAGGTATCTGACCTTGTATGTGGCCTTTTATACGCCAGAATTATGAAATAAAGACACAACCTAATATTTCCTCCTCTCTGAACAACTAGAGGAAATATGAATAAAACCCAGGGAAAGAACTTCACTTCTTCATCCCCGACAACAATGCCAAAAAATGTTGTACCTTAAGATACAATCCCTTAGCTGTATTAAGGAATCAGTGCTTAAGACATTTTTACATGTATGTCATAGAATTTTAAATATCAAAGGTCTTTGCTTAATCACCTTTAGATGTTTTGTTATTAAACCCTCAAGAATCAAATGCAATAAACACTTTGCAATGCCATTATTTGCTGATACCAAATGGAATGATGAGAGGAATATGAAGGGAGGAAGCCTAAATTGATATGCTGATAAATAGTGTCTATCACTTTAAACTTCAAAAGAATTATATGATAGAAGATTAGTTAAAATGAAGGAGTGCACATTAAGGATTTTAACTCTTGTTCACATATGTAAAAAGAGACCTGCAGCTTCATTACTTAATTTTATTCAGGAACAGAAATAGACAATGTAAATTGGAAAACATATCAATATCAGCAAATCCCAGAAAATTTCTTTTCATTCATTAATAATTTGAAAAACGAGTACAAATTTTGCAGTTTGAAGGTCTAAAACTTAGAACCTTTCTCTTTCTTGTTTCTCTGTTTAAATACAATAGAAAGAAGTTTGTAACTGCTGGAACTAATCCTAACTTCTTCAACTATTTAGGGGTTCGTCAACTACCTATTACATGTCATAAAAAAATGTCTTATTACAATTACATTCTCTTTAAAAGAGGAAAATAACATGAAACATAAATCCTAATATATTTGTTGAATGCGAACTCATGATGTTGCTGCTACATTTCCTTGACTGACTGGTTTATCTTTCGTTGAAGTCGAGGGATCCTTTGGTAGATCTGTCATCCAAGCTCTGCATTTCTTCCATATCTCAATGTTTTTCTTACATGAATGAACCAGCTTGTGATATTCCAATCTAAAGGCAGTGATTCCGTTGAATGATGGCCTCTCTGTAATTAAAGTCTTCACTAACCACAACAACTGAAACTGTCTTTGAAGGAAATTGATCATTGTTGCTCCTTTAAGAATCTGAGTCTTTTGATGAGTGTTGTCTACCTTGATTTTTACCAACACCAGTAAGGGTTCATAAGAATCCCATGATAAAAGACTACCTCCAAGACCCCAACATGATGGAAAACCTACTCTTGCTATTTTGTCAAATAAATTATTGAACTGGCTCACTGCTTCCTTAAGCTCAATCAACTTCTTTTCTGTAGACTTCCTGCAATCATTTTTGACAATCATCTTATTGATTTCCACATCATATAAAATATTTTCTTTAATCTCATTCTCTTCCAACTCTTTATCAGTTTTGGAATCAATGAAATCAATGAAGTTTCTTCCCCAAATGGTTCTGTTAATTGTCTTTTTCTTTTTTTCCATTATTTGTTCTTCAAAATCTCTGATAATACGTCTTTCCTCTGCTACAACAATCAGAAAACCCCTAATTGATTTCACTTCTGCAATGATATCATTCCAGATGATATATTTATCCTATATTAGGGATATATTTCCCTTCAATTTTTCCTTGAGATTTTTAATCTCTGCATCCATAGTCTGGCAATATGTTCTGTATTTACTGACTTCCCCCTCCTTGGCTTGTATGATCTTTGTTGCTGTCTCCAAATCATCTTGTGCCTTTTTGTGATCCCTCTCTTCCATCTTCAATTCAGTAGTCAATTGAGATATTTTTGCTACTAGATCTTCATTACCAGATGGAAAAACAAAAGTACAAGTATGAGATTCAATGTGATTTTGCAACGATAATGTAGTTTTATTTAATTTATTGATTTCTTCTTCCTTTTACAAGAGTTTATGAAGAAGTTTCTCTTTCTCATTTTCTACTTCAGCAACTTCTGCTGCCATGGAGTGCTCTCTTGTAGGCGATTTCAATTTCTTCTTCAGCACAGGGATTTATGATCCAGCACTTTACAGAAGCTTCTGTACAACAGACCTGTCATTGGGATCTACCCCAATCTTCACAATAATATTTTTGAGTTCTTAGGGTTCATGCCCCCATAGTGAATCTCGACTGTTGATCTGGGTTGACCCTGCAGTCAACAAGGTCAACTACAGAGGCACCCTCCTCGTTAACCCGTGTGCTGAAAGCGCCCACGAGTTGACACTTTTATTCGCTGTCTAATAAATCATTGGATCCCGCTCCATAACATGCCCGCTTTTTAGTCTGTGTGTTGGGACATGCTTCCACAAAAGCTTAAATTATTAAACTTTAAACTTAATGTAATGAATATTACACATTTATGCTAAATTACATGAAACCTTATACTTTAACATATATTTTTATAATTTTCTATTTTTTTTGTATTTTTGAAAAATAAAAATAAAGGATATTGCAAATGAGCCACAACACGCTGCATGACCCCTCGCCACTTTGAGGGCATACCAATACATGGCTCTATGTACTGGTCATCAAGATCTTGCCATCCATGCTCCGAAACACTGTTCAGAAGCCTCTCACATCTACGATGGTTTTCCTCCAGGAGGGCAACTGCATCCTGATTTTGTGGATCCCTCGACCCACCTGGTGCTGCAGCTCCTGATACTACAGGCCGCCCCATATACCCGGCCGATTTCACCGGTGCTGTATCTGCATACCAAAAGTGAATGAATCAGTACCACATACAATATTCAGAAAATTTAAAATGCACATAAAATATTAGCAACTTTTCACTTACCATCAGGCCCCCATGCTCGACCAGGCAGCAGTAGCAAGTCCCGGTTTCACTATAGGGATAGTCGTCTATGTACAGTGTCATTTGATCCCAATGAGTGAAAAACTTGGGTCGGAACACTCGTCTAACTGCCCCAACTCCCCCTCTGCACAGTAGTCACCCCCAACGGTACATCTTGGGTTCTCTTGTACCCCCATCTTGGATGTGTCTGCAAGGCCGAAGTGTCGGGATCTTCTCAAAGAAAAGCGAGCATAGCACTGTGCCATATGCACAGTTGTGGTTCACCTGCTTCTTGCATAGCGACAACTGTTGTTTCAACATTGAAAAAATCATTTGGGCCCACCCATAATAGGTCCCACTCAACACACTCTCAACAAGCATCATATGACCCCTAGTGATGTGGTGGAGTGCCTGGTTGCCTAGGATCCGCAGCACCACTGCAAACACAGCATGGGTTTCTATTCGCTCTAGATCCTCGATCGGTATTTCTGACCCCTTCACATGGAGACCCAGTCGACAATGGAGCTCCAAAAACTCCATAATGTTCTACCCCCACGGTAACGCTCACTACGTATTTCCCACCATCCCAAGTGGCGAGAGACCAGTTAGAAAATATATATCCTAGACAGTCAAATCGATACGGTGCCCCTGCACTACAAAGATCTCATGATCTAGATCCCAATAGCTGACAATTCAGGCCAATAAGGGCTCTCCAGCTCTCATCAAAGGGTTCTCCACAAACTTCAGGACCCCAAACCTCATCAATGCACTGTGGACACCATGATCCTCTCAGAGTGCCGACCGTAATATTCCAAGGTCTCTTTCTCTCTAGTTGATCCTCAAATATGCTATATTTTCACAAAACCATTATATTTTTTAGTGTATAGAAAGGGAAGAATGAATTCAACCATAAAAACCTAGCTCTTAGCCAAGAAACAACACCAAAATCCCTCTCTTTGACAAGTCGTACTTTTCAGGCTTTTTCTAGGGTAGGTCCCATTTTTCTGCCCAAAATTTGCCACCCAGGTCGCAGATATTTCCCCAAAAAGTGCGTCCCAGTTGTGAAGAAGAGAAGGGGTTTGTTCTTGAGCTCTCGGTGCCTAAACTGAAATTTTAATCCATTGAAATGAAAGAGTACGTTTAGGCCCCTTACCTGCAACTGACGGATCTCGATTCCACCGGTCGACTTGTCCGCTACAATCATTGCAAGATTTAGGGCCTTTTCCCCTCTCTACCTTCACCACAGCTACACTTGCAAATGAATCAAATTGGAGGGAAATGTCTTATTAAAAGAGAAACCACATATTTTTCTTTCGCCAGCTATGACCAAACCGTAGCTCGGTTTAACAAACCATCAACACTGTTGGAAATTTCTCACCGAGATCTCAAATGGGTATCCTTTAGTTTTTGGTGATTTGATATTTCTCTTGGACACATTTTTTCCAAGAAAGGTCACTTGACCACTCCTCAAAATCAAATTTCTTCACTTGCAACACTTTTACTTGGGGAACCACTTTTCCTTCATACTTGTCCATGCTTGTGTCGATTTTTATCATGAGTAACCATCTTGTACTCATGTTTTTATGGTCCCCACTGGGCTTGTTCTGTGTAGCAGCATCATCGAGTCGCCCTTGTTTAGAGCTTTCAAGTTGAGTCATCATCACATCCATGGATTCTATCCCAAGTCCCTTTGTATCATGTTATAGTCCTCCATCCTTCGTTTCTTTGTTCCTCTCTTGTGTCGCACCATTTGGCCTTTAGTCATACTGTCCCCTATCCCCTCCGGTGTTGCGTCAGTTTTTGCCATGTCATCCATGCCCTTTATGTTGTAACAAGGGAAGTCGTCAGCCCACTACTCAGTACTCCCCATTCCAACATTATCCCTAGTGTTAGTCTATTAGTCTCTCTACTATTATCTCTCATGCCTTAGTTGAGGATCCCTTATTTCCTCACCTATGGCAGACCTCCTTCTGTCGACACCAACATATTCATTCCAGAAGACAGGTCTAGAAGGCAATGTACCTTGGTTCCATCTTCCACTCTTGTTTGGTGCCTCGGATCAGGAAAAGAGACTCTGTATTTCCCTTTAACTTGATTTTTTCTCAGCTCCAGCTCCTTATGGCATGATCGGGATCTGTATAATTGATGGTTTAGTTATGCAACAGATTGTACCGATGATACCTAGGTGTGTGTGAGATGTTTCAGACCTCATGAGGGGGTGGCCCTTCAGGCAGCCACCCACATACCCGGATGACTTCTCTATTACAACCTTATATGCAGCTCCATATATTTGATCATTTCAGCCTCATTCGCTTGCCTATTTGTTTGTATATCTCATGTACTCAAATATTATTGTATAAGTCCTGGCCGTTGTCTTAGGTACAATATGTATGTGGGATCCATTATCATGCCTTTATCTGGCCCATGTTTATGCCAACATGTACTATATAGTTCGGTCCCTTGTTTATTGGATGCATTATTCCTTGTACTTTGTTATCTCGGTGAGCATAGGTACGCCTCCCCCACCTCATGTAGAATAGGTACTCATGCATAAAAGTGACTTGTCGCATCTATAATTCTCTCTTCCTCAGGGTCTTTTCCTCTAGCGCTTTAGTCACCTTGTGTTTCTCTCTCTCTGACCCCCCCTTCAGTGTCTAGTGATTGAGTTCTTACAACGTACTTCGGTCATACAATATGTTACACCAAATTTTTGTCATCTAACCTGTTACTATAAGATGGACCAAAGTACACCATGTAAGACCAATTTTAACCTAGTAAAATTTCTTTCACTATGAAAAATAGCTTAGTAATCCATAATTCATTAAGTTGTTTATGGTCTAAATAGAAAACCCCATGAGGAAATATTAAATAAATCCTTATTTGTTTGATTTTCCTCAAGGTATAATTAATTAAACAACCATTTAATTAATATTCTTGGTCATATTTAACCCAAAACAACAATATTAATCAGATAAATCATTATTTATCTTATTATTTTCTAAGAATAATTATTTAAACATTATTGAGATAATATTCCTTGTTATATTTGACTGAATCATTTATAAATAATTGAATAAATCACTATTTATTTAATTATTACTCAACCACATTCTTAAAATAATAAATAAATCATTTATTTATTTATTATTTACAATAAAGGGATTTGACCAAATTCAAATTATTTTTCCCTCCAACAAAAATAATAAAATATTCCATAAAAGTTGGATCTAGATTTGGTGAATAATATTTTAATTATGCACCAATATCTAGACTAACTCAATATTTTGTTATAAATAGAAGGGTTTTTCCATTCATTCACTACCTTTTGTTGCCTAAAGATTACTCTGGATCTATACTTTTGGTTTGAATTTGATCCTCCATCATTGTCATATTTTTCTACCTTTTTTCTTGTGAGCTCCCTTTGAGTTCCATTTTTCTCTGGGTTTTCTACACCATCAAGAGAGAGAGATCTTAGATCTGAAGCGTTGAGGACATACAAGAACCCATCCCATTGAGGGGGACTGGTAACATTGTTCTATGTTCCCTTCCAAGGTGTCATAAATACAAAATTCTTTAAAAATATTCTTTTCTTGTATATTGGATGCATGGAACAACTCTTTCTTTTATTTTTTGTTTAATGTCTTTAACTACATAGATCTAGATTTTGTAGCATTTACCTTCATCAACCAACTACAGATCTAAGGAAATTAACAGCCATCTTTGATGTTAGGGTTTTTTATTATGCACAGCTAAAGTGAGATTTTTTCATACGCTTACGATTAGAATTCACACTAACACTCAGGTTCATTATAACTTCCTTTTCCAAATAAATATCATATTTCTTTAAAATCCATGGAACATAACCTTCTTTTAAAGACCAAGAGGGGCCATCCTCTCCTCTAGTTTCTTGTCTTGGCCAGTATTTATTTTTAGTTTTTGAAGAGATCAGATCTCCCCTAATTACCAATATGTCACTTTATTTCGATGTTATGTGCCTCCATAAAGAACAAGAAACATTTTTTAATATATGCATGGGATCTAGTAAGTGGGGAATATTAATATGCTCCCAAAACAGGATCTCATAAAAGACAAATTTCATTTTAATCCCAATGGGAAATTTCTCAACATAGGTGTCAAATAAATATGGATCATCGAACATAGGCTCCCCATTTGAATCGAAAGTTTATGAATACTCCTTTTCCTTCTCTATCTCATATGCTTTAAGCCATCCAACTGGTGTCATTATTTCAGGCCTTTGGGTTCTCTTAGGTTTATCATTGAAAGAAAATTTTTATCTTCTATAAGTGTGTTATTCTAGGAGGAATACCCTAGAGAAGTCATACATTGGACTTTGTAGGTGTTCAGACCACCTAGCCTTCAAAGAAGGTCCACAACATTTACAACCATGATACCCTTTGTTACAATCCCTATGGAATTATTGTATACAAACTAAAAATTTAGAGACCATGAAGATATGAAAAATTGCAATGAATTAAATTAATATGCAAAGAATTAATAATGTTACTAAAAAAATTAATAAAAATTTAATTTACCAGAGAAAAATCGTAAGCCTAGATAATCATGTATGGTGTAAGCACATATGCCATACAACATAAAATTCCTCTATGTTTCAATAGGTCTTGATACATCGTACACATGTATCCCTTCCCATAATTCCTTAAATTCATATACTATTGGTTGTAAGTAGACATCCATATTCTTCACTTGTCTTCTACTAAGGAGAACGAGAGCCAACATAAGATGTGCATTCTTCACGGAAAACCATGGGGGGGTAGTTGATCACTACTAGAGGAAAAACATAATAGTTAGTGTTTTGGAGGGAATATGGTTTGATTTCATCCATAGTTATGTTGAGCCATAGACTTTGTACTTAATCCTTTAATTTTTTAGGCCATGTATCCTATATATGCTTCATTTCTATTGAATTTTTTGGGATTCACATAACTGCTGAATCACTTCTATGTGAGGCATTTCATCCTTGCAACACAGCTATTTTTTTGCAACAAAATATTCTTTGAATACTTGGGATTATAGGCAGGTGCCTCCATATCTTATGAGGAGGAAAATGTGATTTACCCAGATTTTTTTATTATGGTACCTGTCATGCCCACATTTCAGACATATCCCTTTTTCTACATATTCTCCTTTGTATAGAATACAATCATTCAAACATGCATGATATGATATGTAATCAACACCCAACATTTTCAACAAACGATTTTCCTCTTTGTAGCTACCACTCAAGATATTATCACTAAAAATAACCTTATATTTCAATACCCTGTAGTTGGTAGGGAATATAATTGTACAATGTCACTATTTAGCATTCATAACTCGACAATTTTTAAATTTGATTTTGTGACAAAATATAAGGAACTTGATCAATCATGCAAGTCAATTACCTTAGCATTGATGACAAACATGCATTTGACATGACAAAATTTTCTTTCTCATTGTACAACAACATCATTGTCCCCAGTTGAGTAGACTTTGACTTGCTGCCAGGTCCAAAGAGGGGACATGGAAGCAGACTTAAGGCTTTCAAATAAGGAATCAATGATATGAACATCATCCCCTATCTTATTGTTTTGGAATGGATCTAACAAAATTTCCTCCATGGAAGTCATATCCCATAAGTAATCATCCATACCAACCTCCATTTGATTGCCTCCATTTCTAACTTGTGATGAAGAACTACTATTGTTGTATTCATTCCTAATTGGTGAATCTTGACGTAGTGGGAATTGAATAGGTGGTTGATTCAACCATTCTTGGTATGCTTACTCTTTGAGTCTCACTCTTAATGCAACATTATCTCGATTTGGCGTTGTATTGGGGTGCACCAAAATATGGTAGGTGGGTCACTCATGATCACTAGAATCCTAATTTCAAAAAACATTGAACACCATTTATACAATATCAATGATATTAGTAAGCACAACAATGCAATTGGATTGTTGAAATTTTAGTATACCAAAAAATTATTACCATCGTTGATCCAAGATTGTAGCTAGAAGATGTCATATTCTAATTTTTAGGGTGAAGAGGTTTCCCTTTTTAACCTACCAACTACCTGTGATATGTTGCTCCTGATAAGAGCTTGCGATGTTTTTGAAAATAATATGGAGTAATATTTTCTACATCTGAACTCAATTCTGAATATGGATCATGTCAATAATGTGCATACATTTTTATTCAAATTTACAGGTAGTAAAAAAACAAATTCAATTAGATAATCAAAATATAAATAAAAATTGAACTTAATCGAGATGGAAAGGATGAACTCCACAAAGGACTTTTATCAAAAATATGGAATGACCTGGAATTTGAAGAATTGGTCATTTGATATTATTGATATTTTTTCTGTGTATTTGAGAAAAATAAGAAATAAAATTTTGTGTGAATATCTAAAATTACTCCCGAGAACCATATAACTAAAATATGAATTTCAATATAGTTTTGAAACCATTTTTCCATAATGAGACGACTTTAAGCGAAAAATGTACTATGAACTACTGTAATTCATCTGGATGCATCCTAAAGGATAATTTGAGATTAATATGCCATTTTGTGTGAAAATAAAATTTCAGGTAGCTTTTAAACCCCATTGGTGCACAAATAAAAAAAAACTGCGCTTATATGTTTAAATAATAGCTGCACTAAGGTGTTTAAATAATACCTGCACCAGTTTCCGACATTCCAAAAAAATTAAAAACAATTTATCATATAAATGCTCTTTCACATAAAAACACACTGACACATTTAAATAAAAACCAACATTGGTACACAATTGTTTCTCGAATTTAGAAAATAAAAACGAATTCAACCATCTCGATGCTCTTTTCAATATATATCACACTATTGCATTAAAAAAAAATAATCACACCATTTGGGGATTTTGAAAATGAAAATAAATTGAATCATGTTGGTGCATTGAAAAAAAATGATACCCCGGAAATGTCGGTGCACTTTTTATATAAACACACTAGTGTGGTTGACTATTCAACGCATCGGTGTACAGATAAATTGAATAAAAAAGTGTTTTTTTTTTTTTTAATTTCAAAAACAAGTTGTAATTGATTTTCAAAATCTAATTTCATAAAGTATCTTAAATAGTAAAAATTTATTCACCATTTCATTATTTTACCCAAAATTTCAAGGGAGTGATTTTCAAGAGAGATACTAGGAGCACTGTGGAGCAACAATAGAATGCTTTGGAGTAGCGGAACTATTCAGAAAAATAAGAAGCTAAAAGGTATGGTTATTCACTAAAAAACCTGCATGTAGTAAGTTTTAAATTTTATTGTTTATTTTACTAATAAAAAAATTCGGTTTATGTTAGGGTTTAATTAAAAGAAATATCGTTTGTAAGAGAATATCATACTAGAGTTGTAAAATATTTTGAAACCGCTGAAAGATTAGAAGTTGAAAGGTATAGTTATTCACTGAAAACCCTGGATAACAAGAATCTTAAATTTTAATGTTAAAATAATTTACTATTTCTCTAAGATTTATTCACAATTCAGAAAAAATATTAAAAACACTATATAATAGAATATTTACTATAGATTTTACTAATAATTTTTTTTACGAACTATGTTCCTATTTAATTTTAATTAAAATTCAGAAAAAATAAAAGTAAAAACAAAAAAATCAATACTTACCTTAAACCCTTACTTCTTCATGCAAAATTTCACATTGGAGTTTAACCTTATCTACCAATTCACAATTAGGGTTTTTCAATTTAGGTATTTTATATTTAATGGGGTTTTGTACTTGCTATATATAGGGTTTTTGACATATAAAGTAGGGGAATCACTCATTGAATTGGATCCAAATATTGTTGACCCTCTCCATTTTTTTAAAAATGGATATATGTTGAGCGGTGTGCCTTATATAACATAACACACTGGTGCTACCTGAGTAATAAAATGCACCAGTAAATTATAACACTTTCAATTTTGTCTAGTTTGTTCATCGTTGCTCTCGATGTAATATAACACACCGATGCGCATGTTCCTAATAGCACCGTTAAATCATTGCGGTGTGTTGAGCCTTACAAATTGCACCATCGACCATTTATGCTTTTTAAACAAGGGTATATGTTGCATGGTGCACTCTATATAACATAACACACCAGGGCTACCTAACTACTTCAACACACCACTATATTATGACAATTTTGATTTTGTCTAGTTTTCTCATCATTGCTCCCAATGTCATATAACACATTGGCACATCTATTCTTAATATCATCGTTAAATCAGTGCGGTGCCTTTATTCTTACAAATCAGACCATCCTAATCTAAAATTAATTTTCATGACGATGTTGAACAATTAAAATCCCATTGTATTTAATGTTATAAACGCATCGGTGTGTTTATTCAGTTAAATGCGTCGATCACAAGATCTTTTTTTGGCTAAAAATTATTTGATATATGTAATGGCTTATGTATTGAATGCTACAGGTTGTATATTGATACAAAATGTCTCATAAGGTCTCAAGTAACAAAAACGTTGATTGAAACAATGATAACACATCAAAAAAATTAGAGAATGAAAGTTCTTGTAATTTATTTACAAGATTAATTTGTTTTTTCTTTGAATTTTGGCTTATTTGATCCATAATTTATACAGAGAGATCTTCCGATGATAATCGCATAGGAAAAAAACTTCTTTGATGTGTTTTGAACCAACCAATGTGGTTCATCTTTAGGACCAAATGAGTGATCGAGTCATGGAATCAATCTTAAATAGATGAAGAGACGTGTTAACTAGCCATTGGAATATAATATCTAGTTTGACTTAAAAGGAAAAATATTGGTTTTTATTTTAATTTAACTTAATTTAATTATATTTTTTACTACTTTTGTAGTTTCACTTAGTTTCATATTATTATATATTTTTTAAAATTTAATAACCAATAATTCTTAGTCAAAAGGTCAAAAAGATAAAATGATTATCTATTGTATGTTATACCTTTCTTAATAATACATATTAGTTTAAAAATTATTACTATTAGGGAGTAAAGAATAAAATAAGATTTATTATGCAGATTGAATAAGGGAAGGGGGCTTAGATTAATTAATTTGAATAAATTATAATAAAATAATCACTTAGGAATATAGGACAAGGATCCAACACCCACTAATAATCCAACCATCATCTCTATTAAGTTTGACTGGTATTTTTTCAATCTCTAAAGTGTAGCTTAACTTACAATGATGCAAATGATCAATCCTAGCAATGACCTTAGCATATTCAATGCATATGGAATGGTTAGTCTTTTCGGCATGCTCAACTAAAGCACAAGAGTGAGACCTTCTAGATTTTATGTCAGTTGCATGTTCACAAATCATTTGATTTATAGATCGACCTGTTTCACTAATGTTTGGAGTCCCATGGGAGCAAGGAATGATGTAAATTATTTTTCCATATTTGGGGTTCAAAGGTTCCTTCACTAATTTTATAGAGCTCTGAATAGTGTTAAGGGGCTTGATTAAAATTGAATAAACCGTATGCGTTTTTAGGATCATAGCGATCTTATCCATGGTCCCTTGAAAAAGTGGAAGGTTCCCTCCAGAGAACCATTCATTGGGATCCTTTTTATTCTTAGGACCTTTATCGACTTGAAGAAAAACTCTAAGGCCCTGGAACCTACTATAGTTGTTCTTAATAAAAATATTCAAGAGGTGCGTTTTTTCTTCCTCAAGTTGGCGTTCATCCGAGATTCTAAGTGCTATGGTGGCTAAGGTGTTGAGACCACCTAGCTTCTGAGTAGGTAAATGATGCGAACAAGCATGAAGATATTGCTCCGTATGTAAGTGTAACTATTATGTATTAGTTGGTGTGTGTCTTGCAGATGCATAAAATGAAGAAGCTTGATAAGATTAAGTGGAGAAGAACGTAAAAGCTTGATAGAAAAATTGCAGAATGATGAATCAAGTGAATGAAAAAATACTATTCAATATGAGTTTCTTTTTTCATTAATAATATACTTAAGTATATTAGATAACATGTTTCAAACAATCTATTAATTCATATATGTTTAATGTTCTACAAGGAGCAACAACGAAGGAAAATATCAATGTTGTTCTAAGAAAAGAAAAATTATGGAACATGTAAATGATGATGAATTGGTCCTTAGCTCATCTAGAGTCGTGATGGAGGTTAATGAAAGGGTGGGAATTTTTTGCAAAACTATGAGGGATCTAGTGGAACAAATATATAGACGTACTTTCCACTTATTCTAAGAGCTAAATTATACCTAAACTATAGGAAGCATTTATAGAGCAATGGTTAGTGAGACATGTTAGACTTGCAATAGCAAAAACATACAACAACAAAAAAGAATCATTAAAAAGTAATATTCCTAATTGTATAAAATCATTTTCTAGAATTATATGTAAATATTACTACGAACAATTAATTTATTGATATCGATTTTTTTTATATTTAATTTTAAGAAATCATTATAAAAATATTTTGTTATCTTTTTCATGAATATTATGAAAATCCCAAATGATCAACACATTGATATACAAAACATGTAAGTAGGAACGTTGAACATTCGTAATAATGATTGACTTTGTACATATAAAAAAAAATTAGCATTAAATATTAATTTTCAAGTATTCTCTTGTAGAAAAGAAAACAAGATGGAGCTCATTCAACACATAAAACAAGACGACAAGGAAGAAAATGGCCGATTTCAAAATTTGTGAGTAATTTTTAATATTTCCTTATAACACATCAAGGTTTCATTTTTGTATATTTTAAGTTGTTTTAAAGCAACCATCTTTGAATTTATTCAAATAGGTGCTAACATACAAAGAAGAGCCATTGGAATAAATTGATTGACATTGGGTTAAATAACGGTTGTCAGTATATGTTGTCATATCCAAATTAATTGTGGACTTTGTAAGTTTCTATGTTGTTTTACCTCTATTAGTTTATAATTAATAGAATAAAAAAATCATTTATATTAAATATATAATTTATTATGGGGTATAAAACTTGCAGGAAACAAAGTATGGAAGTGCGTCAAAACAAGAGTTGTTGAAGGAAGTCATGAGGTTTGGTTTTGAAAGAACATTTATAATTCACGAGTCACTTCTTCCTATAGTACATTTTTTTCGATTTCCATTGATGTGTATTATTTATTTCAATTTCCATTATTCTCACCAATGTAGATACAATCATTATACTTTATTTTTATGTTTTCACATGGAGAAATATCAATAAGAGTAAAACAAACGATGAAATCAACAAAAAATTCCCCCAAATACACTAAGTAATGGAAATAGCTGGAAAAATGACAACAGTTCCAACGACTAATGATGATCTATTTGGATGTCAATGCAACCTGTTGTATTTTTTGAAATAACTGTTTGTGAAAATCAAACATTTTGTTTAATGGAATCATGGATATAGTGTCTCAATTCAAAGAAAATGGTTTACCAATGAAAATCCCATTTTATATGAAACATAGCCTCTTATTGATATATAATAAAATACATTTTAATTTATTCTATTGTGTTATCCAATGTCGCTCTGAAATGTTACAATATTGATTAAATATTATAATGAAGAAATGCAAAATCTAATAATATAAAAAATTAATCCAAACATCATATATAAATGCACTAATCAAATGTTAATTTATATGAATATTGCTATAAGATATATGTTGATTTCTCAATGAATAATGAATTTAAAAAATTACAATCATTGCACTATCATAGGTCGATGTCTCCAAAAAAGAGAAAATATCATACAAAAACATTTGTGCGTCCATAGAATACAAACACATCATTTATTTACTTTAAATAAAAACACTGTCACATCATCTTTTACCATAACTAATGCCTTCTTTGTACATGATAGCATTGGGGCTTTCAAATATACAAGCACCAACATTTTTTTGAATTAATTCCCTAATGCATTGTAACTCTTAACAAACTAGTGCTTTCATAGAAATAACACCCCCAGGTCTAAAAAATATTGTTTCCATTCCCATTGTACTATTAAAATTAACGACACCAGACACTCTATATAACAAACACCTTGAGGAGTTTATGTAAACAAGCGATTTGATGTTGAATTTTTACAAGAAAGCACCAGAACTGTAATTTTTTCTTTTAAGTTGTTCCTTCATGAAAGAATGACTGGAAATTTTTTATATAAGCACTCGACAGATATACGTTTCAAGGTTTGATTCTCTTTTAGTGGAATGCACCATGATTTTTTTGTCATAAGAATAGGAGTTGTCTATACTTGGGGTTCAGGTGCTCTTTCATTTAAACGTCTCAGTTATTTAATTATGTATGAAGCTCAATTCATGTATATAAGTAGTGCATTTGTGCAGCTTAGTCCATAAAGAGCACTGAAAAAAACATCTGCTAAAACCTTTGTTCGCCCATTTTTTTTTGGTTGTGATGAAGTTTTGTTATAAGCTCTGCTAAAACATCCATTCCCACAAACATATATTTTATCGGATGTTTTTTCGATTTTATTTTCCAATTTTATAAAAATAAAAACCTTTGTTATAACCTTCGTTAGAAGGTATTTTACTTGTAGATCATTTTTCCTTGTAATTGAGTTAGAATTTTGGTAATGCAAGTTATATGAAGATATAAAGTGTTATATACTAGGATAATGTTGTCCTCATGGTACATAACTTATATTACAACACATTTATTGAGTATAAAGGATGTGTTATAGTCTCAAATAGGCTAGAGAAACTGGTGTATTTCAACCAAAGTATAATGATCTCCTCTGAGTTGATGAGGAGGTATTTTCATGGATAACAATTTTTGTAATGTCTTCCTTCCTATGAATATTGGTTTATCGGCTCCGCACTTTGTGATCTCTTAAGTGAATATAATTGTGGGATGACCTGGGACCAAAAACATCACTCTGAACCTCATACTAAGACGGAGGTTGATTTCTTTCCTTATAAAAAATAATTAAAATTTCTTAAAGGCTAATCTAAAGTCAATAATTGAGCCAATTTGGTGTAAATTGGTATTTTCCCAAATAATGAGTATCCCTTTAGAAATGTGCATATACAACTTTAAAATTTGACTCCAAGTAATTTAGCTTGAATATGTTTTTTATGTCATTGCCACCATTTCCATTATTATTTGTCTAAAAATGGGATCCCACCGTGAGTTTCTTTATGTCATAAGTAATACCTTGGAGGAAGAAGTAATGTTCCAATTGAGTGACCGATCCTAATACATTAGACCATCAAACATGTCCAAGTCCATCATAGGAGAATGATGCCATATGTTATTATCCATTAATATATTTTTTTGTAGACATGATGAGCATTATAGCTGGCTAGATAGACTTAAGTTAGAAGTTCCTTCTTGTTCTACCTTAATTCTTTAGTAGTCATGTAGTTTTCTCCTTGTATGATTTGCCAATAATTTTCTAGAAGTTTTCAAACCTCTCATTTAAATTCTTATTGAACTTCTCTTCCAAAACATTTATGTTTTCCTAACATTGATGTAATTTACCTTCCATTGATTCCAACTTATTTGTAGCAAATTAGATGTCCATGTTCTCTTGTGATGTATGTGGATGTTTATAGACACTCCACTTCATGGTTGAGCTCACTGGTAAAATTTATTGGGTCTTGAGGATAAGGGGGTTTTAGGTACTATAAATATCTGATATACCTATGGAGTCCAAGGATAGTACTTGTTATTGAGATTCAACAAGAAATTTCAGCACCGACGCCTAGTGCATTAAGCACCCAGACTAGGGTGGGGCCCACATTGCTATTTTTGGGTGCATGTCTATTTTGGTTATCCCTTAATTCAGATGGACATTAAACTATAATATATTCTCAATGTGGACTTGAATCAGTTAACTTAAAGTGTTAAATTCAGTTAGCTAGTGGATTTCTAGTTAGAGGTTGTTGGTGAGACATGCAGATTATTTCTTGTTGTAACAGAGTTCGAAGTGTATTGGTGCATGAGTTAGTGAAATTTATAAACAATTTAACTTAGTTAAGTGAGTTAACCTCAGTTGTGCTAGTTATAACTGAAGATACACTAGTGAGAGATTTAGTGAATTAAATATTAATTATTTCAAAATCAGTGATCTCACATGCAACCGAGGATTTACTATTATTAGCTGCATACATGTCAAATACAGTGGAGACCCGGTTGAGTTCTAGTTGAAAGGGAAGTTGAATATCAATTGTAGGATTATTAGCTTCCACACTTGCAACCAAAAACCCATTGGAGTTCCCATAATACTTGCACAGTCAAGGCAGGCAAGAATTCCAATATTTTAGGGATATTTACCATCAAGGATTTCCCAAGCAAGGCAGGTTTTCTGGAGGTTAAGAATTGGCTTTGTGTTGGCCAGTTTTGCATATGATTGTGTTAAACAATTAGTTGAGTACTGGAGGGCTCTTTTGAGAATAGTTTTGTATGTAATTGTTTCATGATCCATTCTTAATATATAATAGAAGATAGTGAGAATTTTAGCTATAATCTTACGCAAGGAAATTATCTGTGTTGTGTGTGATTGATATTTCTTCATGTTCATGTGATTAGCGATTGTGTTTTTAATTCCAAAAAATATTTGTAGAAGCAATTCAATATTTAACTTTATTACATTGTTAGATCAGGTGAATTCAAGATACACATGCATGTTGTATAATTTCTACATTGTATAGGAGCACAGGAAATTGCAGAAGTGAAGCAGGAGTTAAGTTTGTGACTGGATAGAATTCGAATTTGCAGAAAAAATTTCTTGGTGCTACAGCTGATTCAAGATTGAAATGGCTTTCTGTTATGAAACTAGCTCAAAAAATAGAAGAATAGAGAGATCAACGCCTTAGAAATAAGCCACTTCGAGGGGGAAACCTCCTTTACATTACATAAATGAATAATTCTTTGACGATACAAATGAAAAAACCTCCTTCTATATATAGGGGTCAATGGGGTCACAATATAATCCTAGCTGACCTAACAAGAATAATGTAAGGGCACAATAATAACAATATTGGGGTCACAGGGGTACAACAATAACAATAAGGGGGTTACACTAACACAATAAGGGACTATACTAGTAATATACGGACCTAACATGCTCCTCTCCTTCAAAAAAGTGTTGTCCTCAAAGCTTGAGTAGCTCCAGATGCTTCTGTATAAAATTCTCATCCTCCCATGTACAACCTTCTGTGGGGAAGTTCTTCCATTTGATGAGATACTCTAAAATTGATCAATTTCATACTTGTTGAGTTCTTGTTTCCGTGACTGCTTCAGGTTCCAATATGATTTTTCCTTCCTCATCAATTTCTGGAAAAATTGTTTGAATTGGAAGTTCCCCCCCTATAACCTTCTTTAAGCATGAAACATGGAAAACTAGATGCACTCATGAAGAAGTAGGAAGCTCCAATTTGTATTCCATAGTACCAATATTTGTCAACACCTTGTAAGAACCATAGTACTCTAGTGATAATTTGTTATCCTTCTTAGCTTACTTGAGGGACATTTGTTTGTATGGTTGTAGCCGTAAAAATGCCTAGTCTCCTACATTAAAACTTCTCTCGCTACGATGTTGATATGCTTGTTGTTTCATTTGATTTTTTTCCAAATTTATGTTATCCTTTAAGAGTTGGAGAACTTCTTGTCGATGCTCGATGTGATCTTCCACTGCTTGAACCTTAGAATTTTCTCTTAAAGAAGATATGATGGGCGGTGGATGATATCCCTAAAGTGTCATAAATGGGGTCATTTTTGCTGCAATATGGAAGGAAGCGTTATACCACCATTTAGCGAGAGGTAACCACTTGACCCATTGTGTTTGCTTATCAGATACAAAAAAAAAGAAGATATCCTTCCAAACATTTATTCACTGTCTCAGTTTGACCATCAGATTGAGGATGATAAGATAAGATATGAGCTAGTTGAGTATCCAAACAAGAAAATAATTCCTTCCAAAAATTTCTAGTAAAAATGGGATCTTTGTCACTTACAATAATATTTGGGTTTCCATGTAGCTTTTGAATTGTTTCCATAAATGCAGTAGCAACTGTACTTTCTTTAAATGGATGAGATAATGCACAAAAGTGTGCATACTTGGTAAGTCTATCCAATACCACCATGATGACACTCTTTCCTTCGGACTTAGGTAAACCTGTGATAAAATCCATTGAAATCTTTTCACAACGTTGACTTGGAATGGATAAAGGTTGTAGAATACCCAGAGTCTTAATTGTCTCAACTTTATTTTGTTAGCAAGCCAAACATCCCACCACAAAATTTTGAATATCATATTTAAGGCCATCCAAAAAAAAATCTTTTGTCACCCTATAATAATTTTTTAAAAATCCTGAGTGTCCTCCTATAGGAGAAGTGTGCAATTCCAAAAGAATCTTTGTTTTAGTTGTGAATTCTTGCAAATATATAAGCAATCTTTGTACCATAAGGAATCATTTTTCCAACTAAATGTATCAAATGTACTAGGACCTTGCTACAACTTTTGAATGAGTGTCCACACTTCTTCGTCCTTCTACCATTCATCCCTTGCTTCAGTTATCCAATTTGGTTGGATAATAGAAATGGAACAAAGCAATGCTTCCACCTCTTCCTCCTTTCTTGAGAGTGCATTTGCAACAATATTTAGCTTCCCTTTTTTGTATATGATTTCAAAGTCATAACCAAACATCTTTGTGACCAATTTTTGTTGCTCTTCTGAAGATAGTCTTTGTTCCAAAAAGTGTTTAAGACTATCATGATCAATTTTTACTTGAATTGTCTTCTCATTAGGTAAGGTCGCCATTTTATTTAGTGAAAAAATTTCAAGGCAAAATACCAACATGACCTCGTTTTGATGTTTGGAGCAGCGAAACCCTAGAATCCAAAGCTCTGATACCAAATGTTGTGAAACCAGCTCCAAAAATAGAAGAAAAGAGATATCAACGCCTTAGAAATAAGCCACTTCGAGAGGGAAACCTCCAATACATTACATGAATGAACAATTCTTGGATGATACAAATTACAAAACCTCCTTTCTATATATAGGAGTCCATAGGACCACAATGTAATCCTAGCCGACCTAACAATAATAATTTAAGGGCACAATAATAACAATATGGGGGTTACAAGGGTACAATAATAACAATAAGGGGGTTACACTAACAACAATAAGTGACTATACTAGTAATATAGGGACCTAACAATCATTGGTCTCACATGCAACCGAGGATTTACTATTATTAGTCGTATGCTTCACGTGTCAAATGGAGACCCGTATCACATTTTAGGTGAAAGAGAAGTTGACTATCAGTTGTAGGATTATTGGGTTTCACACATGCAACAAAACACCCATTGGAGTGCCCATGATACTTGCGCAGTCAAGGAAGGCAAGAATTCTTATCTTTTAGGGATCTATTCCATTAGGGATTTTGCAATAAAGGCATGCTGTCTGGAGGCTGAGAATTGGCTATGTGTTGGTTAGTTTTGCATATGAAAATGTGAGACAAGTAGTTGAGTACTGGAGGGCTCTTGTGAGAATATTTTTGGTATGTACTTTTTCATTATCCATGCTTTAATATAAAATAGAAGACAAAATGTGGTTTTCTAGCTGTAAGATTTCCCCGTAAAATTATCTGTGTTGTGTGTGATTGATCTTTCT
>JAXQQM020069022.1:0-22919 GCA_034641835.2 Pinus albicaulis | reverse complement strand
ACCGCATCCAACAATTAGGAACACCAATAGTATGGCGATGTAGTTGCATGGGTAAATCTTCGATCCAAGAATATGGAATCTTGAAGTTCAACCTATCTATGTGTTGTTGAATCTTAGTAAGAGTCTCAACCATGTCTAAATATTGAAGGACTGCTCTCCCGACTTCCCTCTCTGCTGGCTGATCCGCTCCATGCTCTTGTTCCTGCACTGGTTGAACTCGACCCACATATGCATTACATTAAAACTTTAGTTTAGTCTTGGTAAAACATAAAAATACAAAAACATGTATAAACCTTATAAAAATAAAAAAAACGTGGTCAAAACATTCTTATCGATTGCACCCCACTGAGCACCTTCTGGTAAAGCTAAGTTTGGATATCCATGGAAATCATCGCTTGCATATGTATACTCATCGATGGCGATAACCTGTCACCTGAACCAGGTGAAGAATGCAGTCCAGAACACGATGGATGATTGGACTGTATGTCTAGCCATCAGTTCTACCCATCTTTGCATCCTCGGATCTCCAGGGTTACATTTACCCAGCATCACACGTTGAGGCTGCATCAGTGGAATCCGCTCTGAGGCAAAAGAAATGAGGATCGAACCATAACTGAAGTTTATCTTCCTTCCTCCCTTTGCCTTGCTCAATTGTTCTTTTATTTGGGAGAGTACAGCTTCAGACCAGTTGAAAAATCTTAGTTCCATTTACTCTAGCGCATACTGCATATAAGATTTGTTCACTATATGTAGTGTAACGATACCAACAAGCTTTGCGATCGTGAATAGAATGGTTCTCAATGGAAAATCATGAATGTAACAAATTTTTATTTTTCCATACTTGCTTGGCTCTACCCCTAGATAGAAATACTGCAAAATATAGTCTCTCACTGTCTCTCCTTCGAGAGCAGACTTGGAGAGAGAAATGGGTAAGCCTCTCCTTGACAAGCCTGTCAGAAAATCTATGTCCTCCACTGTAATAGGAACCACTTTGTTCCTAATGTGAAATTCCTCAATTTTCAGATCCCATGCACTAACAAGGAACTCCAAAAGTTTTATTTGTTGCCTTATACCTGATAAGCGTAAGTACTTTAATAACCCACAATCACTTAGGGCTCTTATAGTACTCGGATCATTAAGGTCAATCATATTTTGTTCTTCATGCTCTCTTTCTCTCCAAGTAACTTTCATTCTATTCCGTTGAATCCCTGAAACATAACCATAAGAATTATTAGACTCTTTTTCATGCAAAAAATTAGGCAGAATTTGGGTACAATGCAAGAATAAAAAATTTGAATTGCGCCCAACAAAATTTTTTCAATAGATAGTGAACTGCATATGCACCTAGGCTTCATTTTGAGTGCATTACAATGCAATTTTCAATGCCCAAGGGTGTGTTGCCCTATTTTGAAAAAGAATTTACCCTAAGGGACCCAAATCCCTAAAATTTGCAATGAAATGAAATTAAATGACTACTGAAAGAGAGAGGGGGATTATGGCACCAACCTGGATCAAACAACGATGAAATTTGTCCATAGAATCGATCACAATCAACAATTGAAGTTTGGGGGAAAAACTAGGTTCAGAGCTACAAAATGAAAATGGTAACTTTCACATGGTAAAAATGAATAGTAAAACTCTTTTAATTAGTCATTTGATTATTTTCAAATCATATTTATTGTTGTGACTATGGTTTTATTCTATTTTTATCATGAAACAGGTATTTTTAATCCATTTGATGTTGTTCTGAATAAGTTTTCAACTGATGAGAAGATCAGTCGTGCACATTTATTTCAAGAATGATTTGACTACAAAGAATACTTTTATCCTTATTTTTCTACCTTTGATAAAAATGAAAAAGGACTTGAAGCACACTTTTATCTCTTTTTCGAGATTCGATAACAGCGAAAAAGGAACCCCTGGAGTCTTCTTTTAGCTATTTTTAGACTCTGATAATGTGAAAAGATTGCCGAGCACTTGTCTTTTCGAGTTCATAAAAGTAAATGAATTGATATCTACTCAGTATAATTTTAACCCTTTTCCAGGCTGAGATAAATTATTTACGAAAAAGGAATGCCTCAGTCAAACATGGCTAGGAGGTTCTCCCAGATATTGTTTTACACTTTTTCGGATCTGAGCGAAAAATTTACGAAAAAGTACCTATGGAGTTTTCTTTTGTCCTATTTTTCAAACTCTCTAAATATGAAAAAGGACCGGGTTGTCACTGTCGTTAGGATCATTAAAACATAAAATAGCGACGAGCTTGTCGATCATGGAAAGTATCAAGTTTCATTCATCGCTAGAATCATTAAATTATTAAATAGTGATACATTATTTTCCCAAAGCGTTAAATTACAGATCAAGCATATGTTATCCTCATCAACCTTGTTAAAAAATAAAGAGGTACTAGTCGACAAATGACTGGGGAAAATTTGGGAAAGTGAACAAAACTTTTATGGTAGCAGGTCGCTCTTGAAAATGACACTTCACTCCATCATCATGACTGTTTGGGTTGGGTAATCTTCTTGATGGTTCATCATACCTTCACTTCGGTTTTGGGTCAATGCTGCGGTTTTGGGTCAATGCTGCCAACTCATCTCAGTGTCGCTGATATATTCAAGAGAATTCATCCAGTGAATATTCATCCTTCTGCAATACGCATAAACCTTCATTCTCATGACAGTCATCCCTGAACATTGCTATATCAAGTCACATTTTGTCTCTGAAATCAGTAACTCCCATTTCATGATAAAGTGGCTTCCTGTCGACATCAAATCATCATCCAGGAAGTTCACTTAGAAACATCATCTTCCAGTACCATGAGGCTTGTTACAACATCGACAAGATCCTTGCTTCCAGAATTTTGACCGAAATATTTTGTTTGGCGTTCGACATCAAATCATCTATTCACGCCTTACGAAATATACTGCAGTACCTTGAGAGCCATTAACATCCATGGTGGTTCTATCGCGTTTGTTAAAATCTCACAACATTTATTGGTAATCAAACGACGTCTTAACATGTTCGACTACAAATCATATATTCGCATGGCTAGACTTGTACCCAAAGGATCGAGTGAACAAGATACGAAGACCCTGGATTTAGTTTCAGCCATCTAGGCTGTGATTTCATATTGTTTTACACATCATCTGTACGGTGACCTTACATACAGATCGTCATCCGAACATGGGCCTATATCTATAGGCATGTCTATATCGGGCAACATTCCAATGTAGACGACTTTCTACACTATGTACATGTTATTAGATAGTTTATGTAATGAGCATGGGAATGCCTTCTCTCAGCAATTTGTGATCAAGAGGATATATCATGATGTAATGTGTTGTAAGATTGATGCAGGTCGCCACTTCGCTTCATTTCCATCCCATCACATCGTAAAGCATCTCATCCAAAAAATATTGTTATTATTTTGACTTCATTCTTTAGGGGGAAACTGTTATAGGTAAATTTGGGCATCATTCCTAATGACTTGGTAAAATTGGACATCATCCCCAGGACCAATGAAATAGGGTCTATCATCCCCTATAATTTCAGTTGCTACATGCCCTAAGACAAGAACAAAACATTCATGACTTCCATTGCAAGGTTTCCAAGGTTTGGAGTATATGTTATATCACCTATGAGCTCACCAACGCATCCTCTCAAGGAACTAACTGCTTTGCATATGCAACTCCCTCCATTCAAGGGTGCTCGGAAAAGCACTTCCCGAAATTCAAGAGTGTGTTGGTAAAATGGGAGCGAAATTATCATTGTTTCGGGATCTCCACATGGCCAGTGCCTTCTAGAAGAGTCCATATGTGTCAAACTTCGAATCCATGTGTCCATCTAACACCTCTGAGTTTGGGAACATGTCTTGCCTATTATTATAAAGTCGTTCATTGAGAAACTACCTTCAGTTTCCCTATAAATTGAGCACAGATCCTGGTGCTAGGGAAGGAAGAAATTTGGTAAAGAAATGTTGTTGGATTCTCAATTGGGTGTGTGATAAGAGTGATATGCTGCTGGTGAGAAGTTTATTGTGATGAGGCTGGGATGATGTTGGAGCTGGTGACATCAAATCAATCGTTGGTTGTAATCTCCCCCTTCCATCCATTAATAAATACTGATGCTCATTTTCCCATATATGTATCTGTTTATGTTTCTACTTTTCATATGATGGATTCTTAACTGATATATATGTTTCATGTTTAATCGATTTAATTGATTAAGATAAATAGGCATATGTATATTGCAATCTCTTTGTTGTTTAGTGTTTATACTTGTAGGAACTAGTTTGGCGACCTAATTTGGATTGGAAGCTACAACAAAAGCGACAGAAGGAGAATAGGAAGCACTTGTATCACAAGTAAGTTCCCCTATCTTTCTGTGTGTCTATTTACTCTTAGAGAAAGTGTCTGCAAAGTATTTGATTTGTTGTTCTAAATGCATAGCACCGCATTTAGGGAATGTGTTTTATCCGTAATTATTAATTCCGCATAACATATCCTATGCCATGAGTATTAACCATATAATGACTCCACATTTATTTAAATGTTATACAAAGTGTCGATCGGGGAGAGGGGGCCATGCCCCAAGCCATACGACCACGATCCAGAACCACCGATAGAGTGCAGGAGGTGCTAGAGCTTAAGCTCGCAATTAATCAATGCTAATATGGTTTCATTATGGTTAATGCATATTTTTTAGCGATAATCCAGTTTAAAGTCATGATTATCAAAATTAACTATCCAATAATTTTCACCGCCAGTCGGCAAAATTGTAGGACAATTTTCGAAATTTCGGGTGGATTTGTAGGACTGACCCAGATTTTGTGCAAATTGTGGGAAAATTAGATCAGGCCTTAAATCATTCATTTTTTGAGAAAATTAGGAGCAGAAATAGGCTAGGGTGCCATTTTTTAGTGTTATGGATTCAATGAAACAGGTTTGAGGAGCAGAAAATCATTGTAAACACATCATTTTTCAAATTTTAACATAATATAAAGGCCCAAGCCATGGAAGCTGGACCACAGAGATGTAGCCCAGGAGGGGTGAACTCTTTCATCAAATCCCTGTGTTGATGTGTTGTATGGTGATGTACTACACATTTTATTGCTTCTTTTCAGTCTTTTTTTTATGTTAATTTGTTCATAAAATTAACATAAAAATCACTCATGAGACTCAGTAACTTGCAAGAGAACTTGAACCCTTAAGCACATGTAAAACATTTGTTTCAAACTATGAAAGTGGAATTAGTACAACATTACTAACATACCTTAATCATATAAATAGACTTGTGTTTTATGATTCAAAAACTTTAGTATTAACTGTCATGGGAGCTCTTTCTCCTACTCCTCTTGGGGTAAATCGATAACCATAAGGAGGTGGTCTCTAGCTACTCCCCCCAAAGAAATTTTGGGGAGTCTTTCATGGAAATCCAGGCTATGGGGGTCTTGTTGGCCTGATATCCCTTTTGATCCCTAAATTCCCCTCTGCATAACAGGCACATTCTACTGCCTCTACTACGGATGATGGTTTCCACATTCTAACCATGGCCCTGATTCAAGGATTTAATCCATATACGAAACGTTCATTACGTTCGTCAATATCTAGGTAAGGAACATATTTCACAAGCTCCATAAACCTTATCTCATATTCTTCCATTGTCTTATTACCTTGGACTAACATATGGAAAGCTTTGACTTGCTGCTTTTGAAAATAAGGTGGCAAGTATTTTGCACAGAATCTTTCCTCGAACAAATCCCAAGGAACGTTGTCTGACGTGAGATGTAATTGGTTTTCTAGATTTCCCCACCAAAGCAAAGCACTTTCTCTAAGTTGGAATATGAAAATCTTTGTTTTAGAGGTGGAATAATATTCTCTTAGTGCAAAGCGCCTTGTCATTTGTTCTAACCATGCTTCAACACGTTCTCTAGCTCGCCCTCCTGAGAATTCTGGAAGTTTAATCTTTTGTAGTTCCCTAGAAATATATTCCTTTGGTTGTTTATAATCACAATATTTGGGCTTCTCTGAGTTTCTTTCCTCAAGATGAGGTTTCACTTCCTTGGTGTTGTTCGTTGGCGGCCTTTTTAATGTTTCTAAAATGGCTTCCAATGAGTGCATTATAATGGTTATCTCAAGCGTTGAAGCGATTGGTGTTGATGATGGTCTCGGTGGCGGCGATGGTGATGGCGATGACGACGGTGGTGTCGTTAGTGATGGTGATGCTACCTAATGGCGTTGTCACCATTGATATGTCCTTACCATAACAACTTTTACTGAATACATAATAAAATTTATGAAAATCTAATGTACAATTTAGATTTAACAAATATTATTTTCATAAATTCAAGCTCACTTACAAGTATAGTTTTTCTAATATTTTTACCCTCATGTTCCCCTTACTAATGCGAGGTCATGGGGGAGATTTTTACCTACATGCGAGGTCTTTCATATATTCACACAATTAATAAATATACGGTCTTTGGTATTTGATTAGGAGGAGAATACCATGTACAAGGCTCTACTCCCACAATAAAATTGAGCCCAACGTTTAATAAAACAAGAGTCCCTGCCATGCCGCAGGCGGCAGGGACTAATAAGTTGAGAGGTAAAACTTCCGGCAAAACCTTCTACGCTTAGAAAAAAAAAATATGTATAAAAAAAATTCTAAAAATTCTACGCGTAGAGACTTTACATTATTACACAATAGACTGCATGGGATATTTCTATGGATGGACAAGTTGTATGTAATAGATAACAATCTTACAATAAATTATATTAGAAATTAAGTTTACTAGTATAGGAAGTCTAGTTAAGGCGTAAAACTACTAATTTCATACAGACACCTAAGCTATCATAATTTATTCTTAAATATTAACATAACTTGACAATTTCAACAAGAATATAACTATTTAATTCACAATATTTGGCTTTTCACTTTTGATGTTGATCTTTGGGTTGTTGTCGCTCCAAATCTGCTTTGGTTATCAAATGGTCAAATCTTCGCTCCAAATCTGCTCTGGTTATCAAATGATCAAATATTCTCTTCCAAACTAAACACAATCCTTCGTACAGTCTCACCCGAAGCAGTATGGGGTGGTGTTGGAACTAGGTTTCCACACCCTGAGAGAGAGTTAAATGATGTGGGTACCCTTAGATCTAAAACAATCATAAACATACCTTTGTGATAGAAGCTCGAACCAGGAAACCCTTATCAGACAAATTCAGGTCAGGTATGCAGAGTATCTTACGTGCAGGTTAAAACAGAGTCCATAATCCATGTAATAACCCTTAACAGATAGTATTAGAACCCAATAGTACTATATCCATTCAATAACCATTCATCTAAAGCCAGAAACAATTGTGCAATTGATCTAAATACAGATAACACAGGAATCGGAAACAACATGCCGAAACAATCATAAAATAAATAATAGATGCATTTCGGACTCAGATATCAACAACAACAACTCTTCATTCATAAATAATTCAGATCTTCATTACAAAACCTTCAGTACACCCGCGCACAAAGCTAGCAGGGTCCGCACACAACAGGACTAAGGTCTTTGCAAACACAGCCAACAAGAGCCTTTTTACCCACACAAATCTGCTAGAATATCAAAATACAGTCGGATCTATCATCAATCATTCACTTCTTTCCTCTATCGACTCGATCTAGACTCCTATTTATACTTTTAGCCTGCGCTCATCTAAGGTTCGCAAACCGTGGTTTGCGGCCCCTATTTCTAACCTTTTACTCATTACAACTCATGAGGGGCTTTGAACCGCCCTAAAGCCCCTTGAATTGTACTGTGCATGACTAAACTTACAAAATATTTACAATATCAAAATTATATCAAAGTACGGTCATAAGGGAGCCCGCTCCAACAAGCCCCCAACACGATCTCGTGACTCGTCCTGAGTCACAGCGGCACTGGGCTATTCATCTTATTCTGCAGTTCTTCGATGGCAGCAGCAAAGGGTGCCAAGGTGCCTGCACTCTGCGTGATCTCTACCAGCTTCTGTGAAGTCAGCCCTTCTGCAGCCAGGTTGACACTATGTAGGGTCTGATTTAAGGTCTTGACCGTAGCATCCAAATCCTGAGACAACTTCATTGCCTCATCCACCCACGGCTTCATATGGTCAGTCACAATCTGCTTCTTTCGGCAGATGTCCTCGACCTCATCTTGTAGCACCTGACTGGTCTAAATGAGGGTCATGCGCTGGGCAGGAATGAAAGTGGGTAAGGCCTCCTGTAGATCGTCGAACATCTGCTCCTTGGCATGCAGCTCTTGATTAATCTTCTTGACAAGTGGGTCTGTTTGCACAGAGGTCCACAGTCCCATGGTTGTCTTGAGTAGCTTTGAGCCCTTGTCGACATTCGCTGAAATGCTCGTGGATGCTTCTTTGACCAGGGCAGCTCATTGTGCATGCACCTCTGGGGGAGTCTCAGGTTGCAGCTTAGCCTACAATGCTGCAATTTTGCTGCTCAAAGTCTGCATTCGCAGTCTCCATTTCGGTTCAGGAAGCCTTGAGCATAGAAACCAGACTTTCAATCTTGACTTGCAGCGCGGTGGATGCTAGGATGACCACTTCAGAAAGATCGCCGCACAATCTGTCAAATAGTTTCTCCAATTCCGCACGTTGAGCCACAATCACCTACTGCGTTGTTTGTGCATAGAGCGACTCTTCTGATTTTTTTTCTATTGTCTGCTCAGCTTCACTTAACTGCTAATGTATGCGTGCCTCCCTGCACTACAGCTCATCGAAAATAAATGTTTGGAGAGGGTGGAGCTTTCCACTTGGTAGCTTTGCTAGATCAATTCTGACCTCAGGGCAGGCTTGCACTTGCGCGCACAGCTCCGATTGTTCTACTGTCATGGCTGCACCCGGGAAGGGGAAAATACTGCTATCAGATGTTTTGATGATCATGGCGGTCGTCAGGCTTGCTTGTATCATCTCACTTGATCTACACTTGCTTAAAAGTTTTCCACCTTCAGTTGCAACACCTACAGTCCAGTTTGTAAGGCCTCCATCAAAAATTTGTATTGCTCCTCCATTGTAGTCCATCTATCTTGTGAAATGGAAGCGACTGCATCCACAATTTTATCCAGGTACTCTTCTGTCAGAGTGACCTCGTCGCTACCTCCGGCTTTGGATCTCTTGCATTTCTTTCGCGAACCCTTCGAGGTTTCTGCACCACGTTTGGTGTTGCGTGAAGACTCGACACCATCACCATCTAAGCCATCTAGGCCACTAGGGTATACATTTTCCTCACCTCCCTGATCATTCTCTGTGTCTTTTTCTGCGTCAGGCTCCTTCTCACCCTCACCGTTCGTCTACGCACCTATTTCTGCCTCTTTGTCAATGCGCGGCTCAACCCCTTTATCTTTTTCTCCTAGAGTCATCTTTGTCCCTGAAGTCGAGGCTGTGATGGGCTGAGTGGAGCCGAGCCCCACCTTCCATGTCGTTGTCCAGGTCGCAATGAGTTGGTCAACCCCCGCCTATATTACCATAAAAGGTAAATTATACCATATCGGGTCACAGCGCGCCCTCACTTGCACATGGTGCATTGTGACTTGAAAATTGGCGATGCGCTTGTATTTTTCATAGACTGCCGATGATAGTCTTGGAAGAGAGTGGATCGCAGCAACCTGCTATCCCTCAAATAGGACCTAAAAAATCTTTTTTTCCTTTACGTGCTTGGGATCAGGGGAATCCCACAAATTTGCATAGCACATCCCCTTGCATATGCCAAGATCTACTTCTGGGAGGACTACATCCGATGGAGTCTCCCATGCTATTATCGCGATAAGTAGTAGCACCCAAGAGTAGAAAAATGGCTTCCCCAGCTCCTGTGTGATCAGGAGCTCAAATCTGAGCTTGGGAAAAAGCTCAAAAATGAAAGTTCTCAAAATTGATTGAAACCAATATGGTTGCATAGGTCTCATCTTCCTAATTCTGGCGCCGCAAACGGTTCAAAAAATGGACACCGTATGAAAAAGTTATTGCACTTTTAGTGGAGTGGGTCTAGCGGAGCACGGAGGGGCCAACCCTCCTCCCATGGAACCTCATCATATGACCAGTGTGGGAGCTTAATTATTAAGAGAACTTAAGGAGCCAAATATCAAGTTTAATATTTAATTAAGCTTCAGTTAAATGGAGTTTAATATGGCGGAGATTCTGGAGGCGCTCCCAAATTTAGGTGGACTTCCACTTTTAGTGGAGTTAACTGGCAGTTGCCCCACATTTAGTGGAGGAAATTGGGGCAAAGTTGTTTTGGTCATAAATTTCTCATTACTAAACCTTTTGGAAAAAAATTGTTTTTGATTTCATATGTTCTCAGCATTTTGGATTCAATGTCATAGGTTTCAGAGCCATTGGAGCTAATTTTCGACCTGTTTAGCTTCAGAGAAGCTTTTTGAGCCACTAGGGCCATTTTGGGTTTTGAGTTTGGTTGAGCTATGGGTAACCTTTTTTGGTGAAAAAAAAGTCATTTTTGACTATTTCCTACATTCAAGAGCCATTGGAATAGTTCTTAGATATATTTGAATATTTTCAGAGGCTGAAAACCTTTAGGAGAGTTTTCAGGGCCACTAGGGCCATTTTGGGTTTGGAGCTATTTGGAGTTGTGGTTATCAGTTGGAGGTGAAACAAAGCTCTATTTAAGATAATTTCGACCTTATGAAGCCATTGGAAGATGTTTTAGAGGCATTTGAGGACTTATATAGCCCGAAAAGTTGCAGAGAAGTTCAAAGCACTAGTAGGACATTGATGAAGAAATCACTGTTTATGGTAATCTTTCACTGTTTAGTGAATTTGAAAAGAAATTCTTAGCTTTTTCCTACCTTCTGAATCAATTTATATATTCATATTTGTCTATTGAGAAACTTATAATCTTGTATTGCATTTGAGAGCTTTTAATACAAGAGGACAAGCCCATTTTGGGAGGCTTGATCCAGGAGATGTAGCCCAAGAGTTGGGGTGAAATCCTATATCATATTGCTGTTGTGTTTTGATATTATATTGCTGAATATTTTTGCTGATACCCATGTTAAGTTTCAGCAAAAACAATTACACTTAAGATACATAAACAATGAAAAGAAATACACGATTTGCAAGCTAAATTTCCGCATAACGTCAAGTTTAAAGCAAGATCATTTTAATTAAATTTGAGTGTTTACTTCTATTATTTCTTTAGGAAGAGTTTGTAAGAGGGCCAGGTAGCCTCGGGATTCGTCCTTTCTTTGAAAGGTGAAATATCTGGTAAATTCCCCTACAGTTTATCTCTGTATTAGAAATATGAAGTTCTCACATTTTCAGATTTAAACTTAGAGTATTTTTGCACTCATTTACATAATTGAAAATGGATACCTTGCACCCTTTTCAAGTACCTTCCATTTTCAGATCAGATGGTATCAGAGCAGGTTTTTGCTGTTTATATGCTCTAGGAAAAGTTATATAAACTATAGACAGAGTCTGAAGCAAGCCAGGAAGCCTTCGAACCGCTTTTGTTATACAATTGCGTAGTAGATAAATGCTACTTCAGTCAATCTCTGGTTTAGTTTATATTTTGAGCATTTGTGCAATCAACCTTGACTGTTTTATTGTGTGCATGAGTTTGCTTGAGATCATTTTGGGATAGCTGGTGTTAACCCTCTCCAAGAGTTGAAGGCATTTGGTCAAAAGCTTGTCGTTTGTTTGAAAGCTTTGAGGACTTTTCTTTGGAAGTTCCTTTTGGTTGTTTTGACCATTTACATAATGTCAACTTCTTCTACAAGTGAAGTTTCCTCCTTCACGAGATTCTTCAATGATGACATGAAGAATGAGTTCTTTAAGGTGAAGGACATGGTGTAGATTCTCCTTGAGGATCAAAGGGAAAGTGTTCAACTTCGTGCACAATTGCTAGCTATGCAGGAAGAGAAAGAAGCCATTCTTCAAAGACTGCATGATATGGAGTTGCGGCTTCTTCAAGCTCAAGAAGCTTTGTCCAAGAAAATACCTCATCTTCAGGATGTAAATCATGAGGTAAATCATTCTGATTTGTCTTCAGTTTCCTCTATTGAGAAGTGTGTTGGTTCTTTTGAACGGCATACAAGAGGTATTGGGTCCAAATTGATGTTGAAGATGGGCTATCAAGAAGGCAAAGGTTTGGGCAAGCTTGCACAAGGCATTGTTGAGCCTATTTGTGTTGTGGAGCGTCCCAAGAATATTGGTCTTGGCTATGAGCAGCTTAATGGTGAAGCTTTGAGCACATGCATTCAAGAATGTGATGCAAATTTGAAGAGAACATTTCTCCAAAGTTCTCAATTACATCAATGTCAGGATGACAATATTCCTTACCATTGTCTTAAGCCATCATTGCAGCAAAAGAGGTATAATCATTCACATGATCAATTTGATTATGTTTCAGCAAAGAATGATCATTTTTCTTGTTCAAATGAAAGAAAATTTTATTGCACATTTTGTGGTGGAGTTAACCATGTTGCTTCAAGATGCTGGTTGAAAAAGAAAGCACACAGGAAGGAGAAGAGGCAAAGAGAACTTTCTCAGAAAGTTCTTAAGAGTTGCACAGTTTGTGAAAGGAAGGGACATGATGTCTCTCATTGTTGGACTTTACATCCAACAAATCGTCCAAAGCATATGCAGCTAAGGGACAAACATTTTGGCACAAGTAGATCTATGGAGTCCATTATCGATGTGGAAATGGAAGATTCACATGAAGAATTGCAGTTGCAGCAAAAGATGCCATGGAGTTGGCTTGGTAGGAAGTGGATTAACTTCTTATTGCAGTAAGTCATTACTCATTTTGTACATGCAAATTTCAGATTAGTATGCATGTATTTCAGTTGAAAAATTGATGCCAGATTGCATGTATAAGAAGTTTCAGTTCAAGGAATTTCTTTGTTGTTGCAAAATTTCGCCATGGAGGTGTAAAAGATGAGTATGATACTCACTTATGTTGCAGAAATGTCTTTTGGTTCAGCTCTTGATCACCCACATGTTTTTGGGATGATGTAATTGTTGGTATTTGAAAAAGAAGAGTTGAAGTTGCACATGTACATAGAGGTTGTATGTGTAATTAGCGAACTGTATATAGTTCATTGTACATGATACATACACATGTGTTTGTCAAGATGTATCTTGTTGTTTATCGACTTGTGTTGATTGTGTCATACATGTTTATCGACTTGTGTCAGTTGTGTGCACACTTGTTATATATTTTGTGTGTCAATTGTATAGCACATTTCATTTTCAACTTGTTGTTGATGTCGTATGTTGCACAAGATGCTTTTGGTGTCGTTTGGTGCAAAGAACAAAGTGTCAGTGCAAAGCAATGTAAGATTCCATGAGTTGGAAAGGCATGCAAGCAAAGAGGGCACAAATTTCAGCAAGTGTCATTGATGGTTTCATTCTGGCAGATTGGTATGGCGAGAAAACTTGGTCAGGATTTGGCACAAGTACATGGCTCATTCAGCAAAATTCACCATGTGAACAGTTGGAAATTCAGGAAATTTTTTGAAGGCTGAAGAGAATAAGATGTTTTTATTCTCTCATTTTCTGTACTACAGTTCATTTCTTCATTTTAGTAAGCTTTTGGGGACCAAAAGCCTCTCATTTGGGAGGTGTGATCAGGAGCTCAAATCTGAGCTTGGGAAAAAGCTCAAAAATGAAAGTTCTCAAAATTGATTGAAACCAAGATGGTTGCATAGGTCTCATCTTCCTGATTCCGATGCCACAAATGGTTCGAAAAACGGACACCGTATGAAAAAATTATTTCACTTTTAGTGGAGTGGGTCCGGCGGAGCACAGAGGGGCCAACCCTCCTCCCATGGAACCTCATCATATGACCAGTGTGGGAGCTTAATGATTAAGAGAGCTTAAGGAGCCTAATCTCAAGTTTAATATTTAATTAAGCTTCAGTTAAGTGGAGTTTAATATGGCGGAGATTCTAGAGGCGCTCCCAAATTTAGGTGGACTTCCACTTTTAGTGGAGTTCACTGGCAGTTGCCCCACATTTAGTGGAGGAAATTGGGGCAAAGTTGTTTTAGTCATAAATTTCTCATTAATCAACCTTTTGGAATGAAATTTTTTTGATTTCGTATGTTCTCATCCTTTTGGACTCAATGGCATAGGTTTCAGAGCCATTGGAGCTCATTTTCGACCTGTTTAGCTTCAGAGAAGCTTTTTGAGCCACTAGGGCCATTTTGGGTTTTGAGTTTGGTTGAGCTGTGGGTAACTTTTTTTGGTGAATCAAAAGTCATTTTCGACTATTTCCTACATTCTAGAGCCATTGGAATATGTCTTAGCTCTGTTTGAATATTTTCAGAGGCCGAAAACCTTTAGGAGATTTTTCAGGGCCACTAGGGCCATTTTGGGTTTGGAGCTATTTGGAGTTGTGGTTATCAGTTGGAGGTGAAACAAAGCTCTATTTCAGATAATTTAGACCTTATGAAGCCATTGGAAGAGGTTTTATAGGCATTTGAAGACTTCTACTGCCCGAAAAGTTGCAGAGAAGTTTAAAGCACCAGTAGGACATTGATGAAGAAATCCCTGTTTATGGTAATCTTTCACTGTTTAGTGAATTTGAAAAGGCATTCTTAGATTTTTCCTGCCTTATGAATCAGTTTATATATTCATATTTTTCTATTGAGACACTTATAATCTTGTATTTCATTTGAGAGCTTTTAATACAAGAGGACAAGCCCATTTTGGGAGGCTTGATCCAGGAGATGTAGCCCAAGAGTTGGGGTGAACTCAATATCATATTGCTGTTGTGTTTTGATATTATATTGCTGAATATTGTTGCTGATACCCATGTTAAGTTTCAGAAAAAACAATTACACTTAAGATACATAAACAGTGAAAAGACATACACCATTTGCAAGTTAAATTTCCGCATAATGTCAAGTTTAAAGCAAGATCATTTTAATTAAATCTGAGTGTTTACTTCTATTATTTCTTTAGGCAGAGTCTGTAAGAGGGCCAGGTAGCCTCTGGATTCATCCTTTCTTTGAAAGGTGAAATATCTGGTAAATGCCCCTACATTCAATCTCTGTATTAGAAATATGAAGTTCTCACATTTTCAGATTTAGACTTAGAGTATTTTTGCACTCATTTACATAATTGAAAATGGATACCTTGCACCCTTTTCAAGTACCTTCCATTTTCAGATCATTTTGGGAGGCAGATTTCATTGTAGCGTTTGGTGGCTTCTTTATGGTTTTTCCCTGTGATTGAGAGGTTCATTCTCTCATGGGAGGAAGCATTTGAAGGATCTGCATCAGATCAGATTTCTATCAGCCTCTTACACTCTCATGTTTCATGTTGCAGTGAGTATTCAGAAATTTTTGAATATTCCTTTTTGTATTCAGAGAGTTTGACAAGAAACCCTTGCCGGGTTGTCTTGCTTTTTGTATAAGCAGACTAGATTTCATTCCTTGAGTATTTTTGGTTAATATATGAGTAGATTTATTTTTTCCTTCATTTTCTAAGTATAAACCATCTCATAGACTGCGCATTCCATCAACAGAAACTCTGGTATTTTTTAGTATTGGGGTTTTAGCACTTCCTGGCAATACTAGTAGTCGGAGATCTCTTTAGCCCACGTAGTTTGCTTTGTTTCAGCTCAATTCTTAGATTTATATTTTTTATTGCTATATATATGGGATCCGAGAGTTCATTTCAGTATTTTATTGCATGCATGGTTTTCCCAAGGAGGAATATTTACATAGCTATAGACAGAGCCTGAGAAGGGGCCAGCTAGCTTCCGGATCTCATCATCTATTTAGAGGTGACATATCCGGTAAATTCCCACTCATTCCATCTCTGAAATAGCATTTTTCATATTTCCAACAAAGGAGCATTTCAGTGGAGAAAAATCTGCTTATTTCCATTTCGGAACATTACAATGGTATCAGAGCTTCAAACTTGGCTCAGCCTGTGAAGTTTGAAATTCAGAAGCAGAGGGCTCAAGGATAAAGAAGATTATTTTACTCTCATCCATCTTCAGATCTCAAGAAAAAGAGGGAAAATGCATTGAGATTCCAAGGGGGTCTCAAAGAAGAAGAGGTTGCAATGAGATCTCAAGCCATTGCATTTCAGATAAAGAAGAGGTGGATAGAAACCAGAAAGCTTCAGTATGTGTAGAAGGAAGGGAAGATAAGTTGAAAAAACCTATTCCACAATTTATGTAGAGCTTTCAAGGAGAGCTGAAGAACACAAGGCTGGAGATGGGATCTCCAAAGGAGGATGAATCTAGAGCATAATCTAGATTTTCACATGGTGAGGAGGAGCATGCAGCTACACACCATAGTGCACAGCGCAGTTAAGAACCCAGGTCTATCTTGATATGGAGGAATGGAGCTGACATCTTACATTTCACATTGCTGGAGGCAAGACCTTCAGTTCATATTCTTGAACAAGAGGACATGGGGGTCTCTTTTTCACAAAGGGATCAAGTTGTTGGAAGGTTTCCCACACATATTACTGAAGAAGAGGGAAACAAATCTGTCATATCTAGAGCACATCGAGTGCCTCGTGAAGAGGAGGGAGGATCACGTCCTCCCACAGGAGGGATTCTTGCTTCTTTGTAAGGAAGTCCTTAGGATCTCATACATAGAGGTCCGAGCACAATCAGTGAACAACATGATTGTGCGGCATTGCAGCTGGAAGGAGGAGGAAAGGAGGAAGAGCAGCATCAGTTGATGAGAGGCAGTTTTATTTGCGCAGTGAGGGCAAGGGCAAGGTTTCCCAATCATCTATATAGTCTACTCTTGACATTGATGTCTTACTATATGGAGGCATTCCACCTAGGAGGCCACCTAATCTTTAGTTGATGAGAGATGTCTTGTCTTTAGGTTCACCACTCTTGGATTTTGGAGAGGTGGAGAGTTTTGAGGAGAAATTTGGCATGGGGGATGTCAAAGTAGCAGGTAGCAGCATGAGTGGAGCTTCACATGATAGATCACCAATGCTGTCACTGAAGAGGACTGATCCTTATTGGAGGTCTCAACTTTTTGTAGAGTACTCCAAGGATCTTGGTGCATGCATGATTCTTGATGACCCGGATGGATATGACAGATACATGGTGGATGATGTGGTCATCTATTCCTATGGTAGGATCTTCTTGAATAGATCTTCTAGTCTCAAGGAGAAGTTGTTACATGCAGCACATGAGGACTTCTCTTCTATGCACCTTGATGCATATTTCCAGTTTATGGAGGAGTTCACTTGGGATGGAATACAGCATGAAATATATTAGCATATGGAGAGATGCATAGCCCTAATGGTGATATAGAGGATGTCACAGCCACGTTCGTACTCATTGAGAGTGAGGGATAATTTTCAGTTGAGCCATTTCAACTAAGGACCTCAAGTACATGATGGAGGAGGTATAATTTCAAATTTTGTATTGTACTCCTTTTCATTATTTGAGTAGCATGATGTATCACAAAGAGTTGCTTCTTATTTCATATTATATGATGATGTACTTGCAGCTACTTATAGCATTGATTTTGGCTATCTTTTTGATGAGCTGTGGGGGAAGCCATATGTCTCTTGGTGTGCACCAGTGACACCATATTGTAACTTCATGTTCTCATCTTATGATATGACTATGGCAGCAAACAAGTGGCTAGAAAAGCACTTTTTATTTCTTGTTTTCATGCAGGCCAAGGAGGCACTGCGCTGGTTCCATGAGAAGGACCCAGATTCACTCTTCGGTTGCCATTTGGCAACCTGTTCTTATTGTATCTTTCTTCCATGTATTGTTGTTGTATATTTGTTTAAAGGAAGTTTGTATGAGGGAGAGATGAGGCAGCAACAAATTTTTTTGTTGTTATGGTTACACTTGGGAGAGTATGGGCAATGTTCCTCCCATACTTTTCATGATATTTCTAAAGAGAAGAAAGGCACATTCATGGAGCAAGGAGGCTACCCTTCAACATTTATGGATCATGAGGGATTTCCATGTTGGACAGAGATCTTCTCACATAGCAGCATCATGGTGGATGGCTTTGGCATGTGGAATGTCAAAGGGAGAAGTCATGGAGCCTTATTACAAAGGCCTACAACACTGTCACATAAGAGCATGTTCTTAAGGATGAGATATTCCAAGGGGAGGAGGTATTCATTCTTCTTGTAGATTTTTATGAGAATATTATCATGGGAGGACTTATTAGAGGATCTCACTTTCATCCCACTCACTATGTATGGTAGAGAATGCATTTTTGTACTTGTTGATTACTCTATTGAGTATTTGTACTTTCTCACCATGTTTGCATAGTGCATTGCTCCTCAAAAGAAAAAGAGTATTTTTGGGTTTCATGGTCACTTTAGGGCCAATGTTTATGATGATAGTAGCCCATATATACATGACTTTCGGCAAGTGTATTGTTATTTTATCTATGTACATCTGGTAGACATAATGCTTACTTTCCCATGTTGGGAGGACATACATATTCAACTTGTAACTTGTTGCAGGAACACTTGCCATATGACATTCTCAAGCAGTAGTTGGGAGAACTGCACTGTATCCACCAGAGAGACCATATGTATCATCCAAAATTGCACATAACCTTCAGCTATTTTCTGATTTGGATTCCATGTGGTGATGATGTGCCATTCATCTTGAATGGAATGGTTTGGGTTGACATGACTCATGATCTTGGAGGAAGAGTCTTTGGAGGCTCAATGTTCTTCTTGCCATTGGAGGGAAATCATATTTCAACCCAACATCAGCATACCCTCTACACTTATCATGAGTGGAGAGGAGGATAGCATGGGATAGGCCCTCTTGCCTATCGTGTTCACCTATTCAAACCACCTTCATTTCAGGAGCACAAGGTGGAAGAGACTTTCCATGAGTTACCATATTGGAGGGTGACTCACTTCATTTGGATGATTCCATGGATGAGGGAGGCACCCATTCACCATGTTGATCATCGCTCCTACTTTGTGGATTCCATGAGACAACTAGCATGTTTCCATTCACACTTTCCACCTTTGATTGTTGCGAGCACTTTGGTTTTGCACCCTTGGGAGGAAGCATTTAATGAAAGTTTATTGGCAGATTCTCTTGATGCAGTGATGGAGGCTATTGACAGAGGCACATGAGGAGGAGGGGAGATATTTTTCTCTCCTTATGCATTTTATTGAGGACAAGAAAATATTTTTGAGGGGAGGGTTGTAATGCTCCAAATTTTTAGTTTCCAAGCTAAATGGAACATTAGAGTTAGCAGCAGCTATAGTCGGCAAATAAATGGGTAGAAAATCCCATAAGTCTCCTAAGGAGGATAAAAACACTCCAAGTTTGAAAGGAGACATTATTTCAAGCTCAATAAAACACATATATGTCTAAACAAGGATAAAATGCAGCTTCTTTGACTTGGTCAACTGCACAGTCTTGGAGGAGAAGAAACCCTAGGAATAATAACACAATTTTGGAGGGAAGAGCATATTTGGATAGAGGAGTCCTAATTGGGTGGGCCCAAGCAGAAGAAAACTTGTATTCTACATGAGGAAGAGGATGGGAGCATTTTTCTTCATGTTTCATATCATTATTCATGTCTCTATTGACATTTTCTTCCTCTTGTTGTTTAGCAGAGTAACAATGCTGTTTAGCACTTGGGTGTTCCCGAGCGGGAATCCCACCTCTTCCTTTGAGGAGCCTCATTGGGAGAGCTTTCATTCATCATTCCACATCAGGTTTTTATTCCAAGCTTCATCCATCTTCATCAGCGCAGTTTCTTGGGGATATTGTGCAGTGTTGCTAGGTGCAGCAGTGGAAGTTATTGAAATCCAACTTTCTAAGCTAATCTTTTATTGGAGGGAGATTTTCTTTCATCCAAAGATCTATTTGGAGGGTCTTCGAGCAGATTTTAGATCAGTGGTATCATACCACACACTTCTCAGAGTTTCCAAAACATTTGTAGCTGGGAACTGCGTTATTTTGGGAGGCAAATTTCATTATAGGGTTTGGTGGCTTCTTTGTGGTTTTTCCTTGTGATTGAGAGGTTCATTCTCTCATGGGAGGAAGCCTTTGAAAGATCTACATCAGATCATATTTATATCAGCCTCTTACACTCTCATGCTTCATATTTCATTGAGTATTCAGAAATTTATGAATATTACATTTTGTATTTAGAAAGTTTGACAAGAAACCGTTGTCGGGTTGTCTTGATTTTTGTATAAGGAGAGTAGATCTCATTCCTTGAGAATTTTTTATTAATATATGAGTAGATATATTGTTTCCTTAATTTTATAAGTACAAATCCTCTCATAGAATACACATTCCATCAAGAAGCAACTCCGGTATTTTGCAGTCTTGGGGTTTTAGCACTTCTTGGCAATACTAGTAGTGGGAGATCTGTTTAGCCCACCTAGTTTGCTTTGTCTCATCTCTATCCTTGGAATTAGATTTTTTACTGTTGTATCTATGGGATCCAAGAGTTCATTTCATTATTTTATTTCATGAATGGCTGGAAATGCATTTTTAATTCTTGCTTCCTAATTTTTCCCAAGGAGGAATATTTACATATCTATAGACAGAGCCTGAGAAGGGGCCAGCTAACCTCCAGATCTCATCCTCTATTTAGAGGTGAAATATCCAATAAATGCCCACTCATTCCATATCTGAAATAGTCTTGTTCATATTTCTGACAAAGGAACATTTCAGTGGAGAAAAATATACTCATTTCCATTTCAGAACATTACACACTGTCTTGTGGAAAACCACCTGTGAGACCACCTGATTCAGATTTGGTGAAAGGTGTACCACATCTTGATGCTCCACTCATGAGTCAAAGAAGTATTGGAGCATTAGAAGAGAAGACTACAACGTTGGGAGGCTTGGGTAAGCTCAAGGAGAAGGGAGATCTTATTCCCTTATCATCACCACCCACTCTCCTATCTGGATCTGCGCTATGGGAGGAGAAAAATGGAAGGATCAGCCTTCCAACACACACCTGTGGCATGGGGAATGCCAAGGATAAGATCAGCAATATGACAGACATTCCTTTGGATGTATCATCAGCGCTGTCATTGTTGAGCAGTGTAGATTTGTATTGGAAATCTCAACTGATTGTAGAGTATTCCAAAGATCTTCACAAATGTATGATACTTGATGACATGCTGCAAGGAGAGGGCTACTTAGTCCAAGGAGGGGTCATCTATCATCATGGTAGAGTCTTCTTGTCTAGAGATTCCAAGCTCAAGTAGAAGATACTACAAGAAGCACGCAAAGAGTTCTTTGCCAGCCATATGCAGTCAATGAAGATCTACACTCTAATCATGAGGAGCTTTGATTGGGAAGGCCTGAGAGAGGAACTACATTAGCACTTTCAAGAGTGCATGAGCTATGTGGAGTTGGGGCAGCCAAGGGACTCTATGCAAGAGTCATTTTAGCCATCTCCCCCTTCTTTTGAAAGAGGATAAATGTCCATGCACAACTCCATGTGTATGAGTAACCTTGATGGTAAATAATCTGTTCATGTAAAGAAAGCTTATTTTTTTTATTTTACATGTTCTCTTACCATTTGTATGCAGGCCGTGACTCCTAAAAGGAGCAATGTATCATGTAAATCTCATGGAAATTGTTGGGCCACTAAAATTTCTGAATTTGGCCACTCCCTTGATGTGCAAAGGGTGATTTATTTTCATGATGGGTGCTTCCCAAAGTCACCAAATATATCTCACATTTTCTGCAAGAGTGAGATGACTTGGGTAGCAAGTAAGTGGTGGGAAAACCACTTACCACATCTTGGTTTGATGCATGTAGGGGATGCTCTACGCTGGTTCCACATGTGGGACTATGATCCACCTCCATGTACACACATTTATGTTTGTTTGTACATTGTCTTGATCCCCTACATTGATGATGTACTTGTAATTTTCATGGGGATGAATGGAAGAATGAGGGAAGACATGTATGTGCCTATGGGATGACTACACTCCCTGTACGTTATGTTTTATATTTCAGGGAGGGCATTGGCAAACCATGGTTGTTTCATGTGATTCATTGTTTCCTTATGGGAGGAGCTATTTGCACCTCATGAGGACATTGTTGGGACAAGTCATGGATGAATGGTTTGGCGATCACTTAGGTTATGAGAGAAGCTTATCCTTTGTTTGTGACACCAATGGAGGAGGAGATGAGTTGTAGCACTCACCTTATCAGTTGCTTGAGGACAAGAAACATTTTGGAGGGGAGGACTGCAATATTTCTAATTATCCCAAGCTAATAGGAATATTCAATTTTGTTTTCATTTACTTGTTACAAGAATAAAATTGTAAAGGAGGACAAGTTAAACTCCTTAAACATCAAAATAAATAAATGCCCATGTGAACAAGGCTAAATCTGGTCTGCCTTAATAAAACTCACTCATGTGTGAAAAGGGATTGTGACAATTGACTGGGTCAACAAGAAAAAATCTACAATGTTGTCCAGATGCAATGTACCTAGATGAACAATGCATATCTAGTTGGAGGGTTTAAATGTGAAAGGAGCTAAACCTTTGAGATGGTTTAGGGTTTTGCAAGGCTTTCATCCTATAAATGAAAGGGGAGAGAAGCATGAAGGGGGTTTTTGAACACATTATCTTGCAAGGATTGGTCTGTTTAGACACTTCTCATTCTCTATTTGTTTAGCTGAGAATAGTGTTATTTGGCACTAGGTGTTCCTGATCAGGAATCCCGCCTCTTTCCTTAAGAGGCCTCTTGAAAGAGTCTTGCATTTCTTGTCCACTATCAGGAATTTGGCCAAGCTTCTTCTTCCAACTACAACTTAGATTCTGTTGAGGGTTTGGTTGTCCTTGTGAGCAGTAGCAAGTGGAGGATATATCTATTCAAGTCTAGACCATACAGGTGTTGAGGAAAAATACTGAGAGGGGGGGGGGGGTGAATCAGTATTTAGAGCTG
>JAXQQM020084312.1:0-86674 GCA_034641835.2 Pinus albicaulis | reverse complement strand
AATAATTAATTAAAATATAATTAATCACTCAAAATAATATTAATATTTACATGAAATTTAATATCTCTTCAAAACATGAAACCCCCTAGCTTAGATAAAATACAAGGTTTTTTTCGGAGCTAATGCTCCTGCATCAGACTCCCCATGTAAGAAAATTTATGACCACCTGGTCATAAGTCTGGATAATTATTTCCTCCTGGATCCCAAATTTTATTTTGTAATCTTTCCTTGCTTGTCAATTGCTTTACTTTTGTTGTTATCTGCTGTTGTCCTCCAGGTTTCCATATTTTATGCTGTAATGCTCCACTTGCTCTGCCTTCAAGATCTGCTATTGTATTCCTCTTTTTGTCACTCCTTTTCTTTCTTGCTACTGTCTTTCTCTGAGACATTTTCATCATTAACCTCCTTATCAACTCAATTTCTCTGTCCAGTATATACTCTGTTTGCTGATTGTTTCCATCTCTTGATTGCTGAACTCTCATTCTTGCTTGTTCTTCACTTGTTTTGATCACTTCCTTTTCACCCTTACTGCTGTTTTGCACCTTTTCTGTTGCTGCTACTATAAATGTCGTCTCACATGTTGCTCTGGCACAATCAATATAGATGTTAACATGCCTCCCAAACTTCACCTTTCTATGACATTCCTTTGCTCGTCACGCAATTTCATCACCAAATTTTTCTGGTTCAAATATCTCGACCAAACATTTGACATTCATCCTTTACTTGCAGTGCTCCAACATAATCCCAATCTTCCTCTTCGACAATCTGTATTGTCCATTATCATCTTGATTGATTACGGCAATCAAATCAAGTTCTTCAAACACTGTAGCCTCATTCTCTAACACTGTAGCAGTTCCAAAATTCTGTCCCACAGTTCTCTCTTAGCTATTCAGACAAGCCAAATCCTCCTTTTCACCCATGGTAACGAGCCTCTGCATATGAGACATGACTGTCTCACCTTATTTCTGCAACATTTCTTCTTCTTCCAAGACAATTCCAAGTGATGAGCTGTCTTCTATATCACCTGTAAACACAATCAAATTGTCAGCATCAAAATCACAAGACCCATTGGTCTCACTTGTCGATTCAGTCACCAAGTTTTCTCTCTGCAACTCCAAGTCTTCTTCAGGACTCAGAAAATCTTCACTAGTTTTGTCCTTAGCTTTCTCTGGCAACACTTTAGTATGCTGCTCTGAGTTCCTTTCCAAATTTTCTGTCAGCACATCAGTATGCTGATTTGCATTCACCATGAGACTGTCAGCTAGTTTTGCCTTCTTACCATCATCTGCTTCATGACTGTCATTCATGAAAACTTTCATGCCTTGCTTCCTCAGCAAATTATCCTGCACATAAGTCCTCTGTCTCTCCAATTCTCTTCTCTGGAGATCTAGTTTCCTATACAATTCAACAACTTTATTAGGAGTAGAACTTGGAAAATTCACACAACTTTCCATACCTTCACCAGTTCTTGACCAATCAACAGCTGGTCCTTCTCTCTCTGCACCAACATTCTGAGTAGACTCCTTCGTCTTCATCTCCTCCTGAGATATTGCTATCTCAACATCGATCTGAACAGCCTTCAGATTCAATTCTCTCTCCTGAACAAACTCTAAAGCTTGCTCATCTTCCTGTGTTGTACCTGCAAACATACACAACTTATTAGTTTTAAAACTGCAAGACTTTTCAGTCTTGACTGCTTCCTCCAACACATCCTTCTGAACAAATCTGCGTGTGGAATCTTCAAATTCCATCTCTGGTTCAAGAACTCTAAGTTCCTTTTTCAACAAGGCAATCACAATTTGCCTCAACCTCCTCTGCAATTGTCGCCAAATCATTCTCTTTCCCTTCAGTGGAAAGATCCATCCTCTATTCTGGTTTTCCCGCTCTTGCAGCCATTCTTCTAGTACCTGCAATTGTACCTTCATTACTGCAATTTCTCTTTCTCTGACTTCATCAGTCATCTTACCTCTGTGGCATTCTTCTGAACCTCTTCTTTGATCCTCCATGATCATCTTCTCCATGAGTTGTTCACTCATCATGAGTTGCACTAGCCTCTACGACAGCAATCTCTTTTGCTGCCACTTACCTCACCAAGCCTTCCTCACTCAGTCTTTTGGTAAGTACTTGGTTCACTGCTTCTAGAACCTTTTGAGCACTTTCCTCTGCTCACTCTCTGGCTATCTCTTCAACTCACCTTCTTCTTCAGGACACTGCAATTGTCCTCTTTATTCAACCTTTAGCTGAATGCCAGGTTCAATGCCATCGTCTTCTCTGCAACCATAAACTTCAATTCATAAATTTCAAATCAGAAAATCATCTCACCTTCCTGATCTCGTCCTTCATTCGCTTCTGCAATTTTCTTCACTGCAATCCTGTTCACTTGCAATTGTGTATGTTGCATATCAGATTTAAAATCTGATCTTCATCATTCATCACACATTCAAAAATACTTTTCAACAAACCTTCTTGTATTTATTCAGAAACAAACATCTTCAACAGAGCATTCCGGCTCTGATACCAAAATGACGCAGGGCTAGCCTGCAAATAACCAGGATCTTTTTTATCATGCATATACAAACATGCGCTTTAAACAATTTCCCAATTGAACTACAATACACGGCAATTTTCACTCACTGGCAATCTCCATTAATATGCGGAAGCTCAGCTTTCAATTCCTAGCAAATTCACACAATCATAAATATAAACCATACTCTCATAACCCAAAGACTTGGATTTTATCCTCACTTCAATGCACTCAATTCTTGGAAAGTATAAAAACCCAATTTTGATGTGCCCACATCTTAACCATTGATTCTGACCTTAACATATGAACTAGTTAAGAAAATACACAACCAACGCTTAACTCATAAATTCCAATATTATGTGCCCTTGCCCTTCCACATCATATTCAATGTATGCACATTTTCCCTCTCAAAAATTCCTTCAAATTACTGATGTAGATTCATTTCATGCAATCTCATACTGCTACCATAAGTAACATTGAAACTCACCTTACATATTCAACAACCAACACATTCTTTTTAACGCATTCTACCCATTACTTCACATATGGGTTTTAATACCGAGTTTCAAATAAACTTTCCATAAAACAAATGCGCCCATGTATTAAATCTCAATTTGGCAATTACAAAACTCCATTTCATTGCGTTTAACTTTGTTCACACATTTCTTCAAACAGTTTTCTTCTATGGCAACTATAAACTCAGATTTTAAGCCACAACATACCTTTCCAGAATTCAGCAGCGCTCTTCAACTCCTTACTATGCGCTTTTCATCACTGTAGATCGATTCTGCATTTACTGTATATTATGTATGCCATTCCCAGACCCTGTTTACCCACTGCTATTCAGCACTCTGCAATAATCTGCGTCCTTTTTTACAACATTCAATCGATTTCATTCCAGTGCTATCCAATCGATTCCCCCCTGCAACTATGAAACATTCAAACATATATAAACGCAGTCTTGGATTTAATAATGCTGGCTATTCTGCAAAATAATTCTAAGTGACAACCATCCTTCCGGCAAGCAGATCATTCCAGTGACAAGATCAGTTCAGGGTTAACGCATTAACTTTCTGGTTCCATACCCCAGCAGATCGATTTTTAAAACTGTGTTATGTAAATTATGCCAACAATTTGCATTCGATCCATCATCAATTAACATAAACAGTGTTCAATTAGCATTCATTCTGGCACATTCTAAATACAACGTTCAAGACACTCATAGATTCGATTTCAAACCTGTGACACGTACATTAACCATTCAATGTAATTTCACCACTTTATCGATCGACTTTTTGCAACTCCAGCATCTGCACATCGCATTGCTGAAATTTCACTTTTTATCTTTTATATAATGTCGAAATATTCTCCGAGGATCTGCAATTTCCTCACCATATAAGTTCTAAGCATGCCCTACTTGCTTTCAACACGACAAATTTGCTAACGTAATGCTCTCCATTTCTAAGGCATGTCGTATTTACGAACTTATACAGTATATAATCCTACGCCTTTTGCACTTGAACCACCACCAACAGCGTTCAATTAACACTTATGCATTCATGACAGCATTCAGGATTTTCAAGCCGATATACAAAACTTGTAGACTCAATTGGAACGATCATTACGGAAAACAGGATTTAAATCAACAATTTGTACAACGTTTATTTGATTTGTAAGGATTTAACAATCCACTTATGAACTCCACAGATTTATATTTGCTGGCGCTCTCCTTTGTACTTTTATTGTTGTCCATCAAACTACAGATCGGATAAAGTGACCCATTCATTTGAAATCGATTTACCCATAATTCAGTACATATCTGTAGAAAATGCTCAAATTGATATGTATATAGAGATCAACTTTTAACATATTTAATCGATTTACAGAAGACTTAAATTATAATGTGGAACCACTAATTGACATAGAGCAGTCGCTTTCAACTTAATGAAGCAGAATACAATCCTTCCCACGAGAGGAAACTGAGACTTAATTTTGTTTATTCATTGAACACATAAATCAATCTCATGCAAACTCAATCTTGGTCATAAGGTAAAAATCAAGAGAGTGTATTTACACACAAACACTTACAGAACTTTCGATTGCGCGGATATTCCAGCATTTGGGCCTTACAATTTTTTGAGAGCTTACCATTGTGGCAGTCAAGCCGCTCTCATCCACCCTCTCATGATCTCAATGTGTTTCTCTCAAAACCCCCTCCTATTTATACAAATTAAAAAAATCATTTAATTAAATGCTCAATCGCTTCAATTCCTCAACAAACCCCTAAATCTCTCAACATCCCTAAAGGATAGATCTTTATCCCTAAAATCCTTCAACTAATTAAATTCCCTCGTATCCTTTTATTAAATAAAAAGATATTTACAAAAATCCTCACCTTCTCCTATTTTATTCAAATTAATTAATAAAATATTAAAAATTATCACACCCCCTTTTAACATATTTACAAAATAAAAAAACGCCCTTGATGCTCCTGCATCATAATCATGGGAGTTTATCATTCATTTGTATTTAAAATATTAATTCCTAGGCTTTATCAATCTATTGTGTTTTTAATATTTATTCCTTGACCTTATTTATCCCTTAGGTTTTTAATACTTTTCCCTTGGATTCATCAATTCTTTTGGTTTATTTGTTCCTTAACTTTATAATATTAATAATTCATTTCGTTTATAATATTAAATCATTGGATTTATTAGTTATTTTGGCTTTCAATATTAATGATACCTTGGGTTTATTGATATCTTGAGTTTAAAATATTAATTCTTAAGTTTATTAATTTCTTAGGTTTTTGAGTTTAAAATATCAATTTTTAAGGTTTATTGATCCCTTCGCCTTCTTGATCCCTAAGGTTTTTAATATTTATCCCTTGGGTTCACCAATTCCTTTGGTTTGTAATATTAAACCCTTGGGTTTATTAGTTATTTTGGCTTGTAATATTAATAACTCCTTGGGTTTATTAATCTCTTGAGTTTAAAATATTAATTCTTAGGGTTTATTAATCACTTTGAGCTTAAAATATTAATTCTTAGAGTTTATTAATTTCTTGGTTTATAATATTAATATTTATCCCTTGTATTCACCAATTCCTTTGGTTTATAATATTAAACCCTTGGGTATATTACTTCTTTTGGGTTATAATATTAATACTGTTAATAATGTTTAATATTAATATTAAATAAATATTGTGTCTATACATTAGTATGAACATCAACATTAAACATCGATGTAAATTTTTTGATTGAAAACTAGATTTAATAACTTTAGATTTATTTTGGTTCAATGACAACATATTTATATTTTATATTAATATTAAACTAAAATTAATATATGCACTAACATTAATTTAAACACAAATAAGAATTACTAACATTATTAATATTTGATTTTAAACATAAAGCTTACAATATTGTTAATTCTTGTTGACTATTGTAATAAGGGTCATATCACTCATTTCATGTGTACAATATGTATTGCTAATGGGATTTATATTTGTAGAATTTTTTATATCATTTGGTTCATGTAGCGTTAGGTTATTTTATAGCATGGCATTTTTATAGATTTGTGTGTGCGTGTGTGTTAATTTTTATTTTTTTATTTTTCTTGTCAAATGTAGAAATGGATAATAATGATGACATCTATTATAATCAAGTGGTGGCAAATATTTCTAGAGTGATAAGTTATCTTCCGTATCTTCGGAACAAGTTCAATAGAAAACATGGCTTCCATCCTGCATTTATTGATGAGCATCCTCGTGTGCTAGATGAAATGAAAACAAATGTAAAATACTTGTTGGATGTGCACACGAGGGAGGCTCGAAGGAAAAAAAGAAGGGATTGGTTGGAAAGTGTTAAGTATCGTGATCATTATCATGTTGATTTGAATTGGTGTTCATTTTTTCGTTAGTCTGGTTGTGTTTTAGAAGAGGTTATTTGATAAATGACTTTTGATGGAGTGTTTCAAGTCCATTTTTGTAGTGGAATTTTTTGATGTAAAGAAAACAAAAAATATATGTTAATTTCAATGTTTTTTCTTTAGTTGCAACAATGGTGAAATTGAATATTCCTTTAACATTAATATTAATATTTATCTCTTGGGTTCACCAATTCCTTTAGTTTATAATATTAAACCCTTAGGTTTATTACTTCTTTTGGTTTATAATATTAATAATCTCTTAGGTTTATTAATCTCTTGAATTTAAAATCTTAATTATTAGGGTTTATTAATTTCTTAGGTTTTTTAATTTAAAATATTTATTCATAGGGTTTATTAATCTCTTGTTTTTTTAATGTTGATCCCTTGGCCTTATTGATCTCTTAGGTTTTTAATATTTATCCCTTGACTTCACCGATTCCTTTGGTTTATAATATTAAACCCTTAGGTTTATTATTTCTTTTGGTTTAAAATATTAATAATCCCTATGGTTTATTAATCTCTTGAGTTTAAAATATTGATTTTTATGGTTTATTAATTTTTTAGGCTTTTGAGTTTAAAATATTAATTCTTAGGGTTTATTAATCTCTTGAGTTTAAAATATTGATTCTTATGGTTTATTAATTTCTTAGGTTTTTGAGTTTAAAATATTAATTCTTAGGGTTTATTAATCTCTTCTATTTTTAATATTAATCCCTTAGGTTTTTAATATTTATCACTGGGGTTTTTTAATATTTATCCTTTGGGTTTACCAATTCATTTGGTTTATAATATTAAACCCTTGGTTTTATTAGTTATTTTGGTTTATAATATTAATAAACACTTCGGTTTATTAATCTCTTGAGTTTAAATTATTAATCATTTGGGTTTATTAATTTCTTAGGTTTTTTAGTTTAAATTTTTTATTCTTAGAGCTTATTAATCCCTTGAGTTTTCTAATTCTTTGGGTTGGTAATATTAGGTGTTAAATATTAGTCGTACACTTTAATATTAATGCATGGTGCAATGTCACATTATGAAAAACATTGTCTCAATATGAAAATAAACCATGGGCGACCATTGTTAATCATCGTTAGTCGTAGTCGATCAAAGTCTTCCATGGTCGAGTGTCACATTGTGACAAAGATTGTCTCAATATGAAAATCAATCATGTTCATTCTTCGACCAACGTTGCATTGTGACAACAAATGTCTCAATGTTTAAATCAAGCATGCTCAACCATGTTTATTTTACGGTTTATAATATTTATCTAAATTTTTTTATATATTTGAGGTTTATAAAATTGATCTCTTAGTTTTAATATTATTCGCTTGAGTTTATAATATTAATAATCATGTGAGTTTATCACTCCTTTGTGTTTAAGATATTAATTTGTAGGCTTTATTAATCTCTTATTTTTTAATATTGATCCCTTCGCCTTATTGATCCCTTAGGTTTTTAATATCTATCCCTTGGATTCATTAATTACTTGGATTAATGATATAAAACCATTGGGTTTATTAGTTCTTTTGGTTTATAATATTAATAATCCGTCGGGTTTTAAAATGTCTTGAGTTAAAAATATAAATTCTTAAAGTTTATTAATTTCTTAAGTTTTTGAGTTTAAAATATTAATTCTTAGGGTTTATTAATCTCTTTTGCTTTTAATATTGATCCCTTGGCCATATTGATCCCTCGGGTATTTAATATTTATCCATTAGGTTCACCAATTCCTTTGGTTTGTAATATTAAACCTTTGGGTTTATTAGTTCTTTTGGTTTATAATATTAATAACCCCTTAGGTTTATTAATATCTTGAATTTAAAATATTAATTCTTAGGGTTTTTTAATCTCTTTAGTTTAAAATATTAATTCTTAGGGTTTACTAATTTCTTGGTTTATAATATTAATATTTATCCCTTAGTTTCACCAATTCCTTTGGTTTATAATATTAAACACTTGGGTTTATTACTTATTTTTGTTTATAATATTAATAATCTCTTAGGTTTATTAATCTCTTGAATTTAAAATATTAATTATTAGGGTTTATTAATTTCTTAGGTTTTTGAATTTAAAATCTTTATTCTTAGGGTTCATTAATCTCTTGTGTTTTTTTTGCCCATCAAGGTTTGGATCCGTGGCCGGCGGACGCTTTCTAAGGCATTCATGACACTGTGCAGGTCACAAGTTCAAGTCTCAGATAGCCCTAAGGCCGTTATGGCGGGTGTGGTGGTTCCTCCTAGGTTTATAGGGGTAGCTAGCAGGATTCGACCTCGTGTCACGTGAGTACGATACTGTTTTAGTTGTCAATTCTCCTAGCACAAACAAAAAATTTTCTTGTGTATTTAATTTTGATCCCTTGGCCTTATTGATCCCTTAGGTTTTTGATATTTAACCCTTGGGTTCACCGATTCCTTTGGTTTATAATATTTAACCCTTGGATTTATTAGTTCTTTTGGTTTATAATATTAATAATACTTTGGGTTTATTAATCTCTTGAGTTTAAAATATTAATTTTGATGGTTTATTAATCTCTTGTGTTTTTAATATTAATCCCTTGACCTTATTAATCTCTTAGGTTTTTAATGTTTATCCCTTGGGTTCACCAATTCCTTTGGTTTATAATATTAAACCCTTGGGTTTATTATTTATTTTGGTTTATAATATTAATAATTTCTTTGGTTTATCAATCTCTTGAGTTTAAATTATTAATTCTTACGATTTATTAATTTTTAGGTTTTTGAGTTTAAAATATTAATTATTAGGGTTTATTAATCCTTTGAGTTTTCTTATTCTTTGGGTTGGTAATATTACGCATTAAATATTAGTCATACACTTTAATATTGATGCATGGTCCAATGTCACATTATGAAAAACATTGTCTCAATATGAAAATCAACCATGGGCGACCATTGTTAATCATCTCTAGTCGTAGTCAATCAAGGTCTTCCATGGTTGAATGTCACATTGTGACAAAGATTATCTCAATATGAAAATCAACCACGACCAACCATGGTCATTCTTCGTCCAATGTCGCATTGTGACAACAATTGTCTCAATGTTTAAATCAATAATGCTCAACCATGTTTATTTTACGATTTATAGTATTTATCTAAATGTTTTTATATACTTTAGGTTTATAATATTGATCTCTGAGGTTTATAATATTGATATCTTAGGTTTAATGTTATTCCCTTGAGTTTATAACATTAATAATCATGTTCCCGGATGCGGATGGGCGGTAAGTTTGTGGCGGTGGCCAGCCTGGCGACCAACACCTAGCTTGGCCACACATCATCCTTTCAGAGCAGTAAACGCGCCATTAAAACTGGGAGAATGAAGGACTCAGCCTTCAATTCTCACTCGCCCTGTCATAACGCTACCAGTAATTGTTCTGTTTACCCCTTGCATTCTTCAATGGAGGCACGCTCCACAGAGCTATATTCTTTCACACCTTCAACCAAGCTTCTGAGCGTCTGGCCGCCCCATCTCGGCTTCAGGCTAGCTTTCCAGATCGCCCATGTTCCTTGTCCCTCTGCTGGTTCTCTTCCAGCCTCGGCTGAGCTCTCCCAGCTTCTCTTGCCCCCTGTTCATCTGTCTTCCCCACATTTTCTCGACCCTCATCTACAATTACCCCCGATTTCTCCTCCTTCTGCTCCTTTGAACTCGTTGCGCTCTTTTGGACTTCACTCATAGTCGACTCCTTTCCCTCTGCATTCTCCTCCTTCGTCCGTTGAGTCAAACTCCTGGCATTCACTTGTTAATTCCTGAACCATCATGTCACGCCACCATAGGATGCGTTGCAGAAGGGGGGGTGGCGGTAGGGGTGGTGGTGGTAGGGGCGCTGGTTCCCGCCCGCCACTGTCCATCCACAACTCCAGTAGTCACCTTTCTCTGGCCAGCAATACTGCCCAATTCCACTTTACAAGTGCCATTGATCGACCCCATATCACTGCAACTATCTCGGTCTCTTTTGAGGAAGAAATGCAGGAAGGAGGAGCCTCTGGTCCCAGAAAGCATCGGAAGTCCACCATCTCGGACCAGCAGCCTCCGAATACCAGAAAGAAGGTTTCTCTTCCCGTCAAGGTTGGCATTACGAACTCCAGTGGCGATGGCACAAGCTCCAGCGGCGATGGCGCAAGTGCAAGTGGTAGCAGTTTGGGACGTGAGAAGACAAAGCTCCACAATGACTCCAACTCCTCTTCAGCTTCGGAGAGACCTTCCCAGCGTTCCAAAGAAGCAGATGAGGATGTGGATGATTACAGTTGTCCAATAGTGGAGGAGAATCCTCCTCCACACACCAACAGCTAGCTAGTTGTCAAGTTTTCTCTCCTTTTTTCTGGACTACTGTTATGTTTTGTTTCAGGATTTTTGTCATGCTTAAACATGTTGCATGCGGCTTCCATAGAAGCATCTGCTGTTATTTTTGTAAACATTATGCTACTGATAACTCTGTGACTGCACATTTCCCAATAATGGGAAGCAACTTTTGGGTTGGTTTCCCTGTTATGGGCGGCTCCATTTCCTCTTTTTTGGCTTTTTTGCTTAGGACCCCCACTGGTGTTGGCTAGATGGGCAACCCAGGTGGTTGGTCTTGCTATGTAAACTATGTTCAATATTAATAGATTAACACAACTTATAAAAAAAACATTAATAATCATGTGAGTTTATCAATCCTTTGTGTTTAAGATATTAATTTGTAGGATTTATTAATCTCTTATTTTTTAATATTTATCCCTTCGCTTTATTGATCCATAAGGTTTTTAATATTTATCCATTGGGTTCACTAATTCCTTGGATTTATAATCTAAAACCCTTGGGTTTATTAGTTCTTTTGGTTTATAATATAAATCATCCCTTGGGTTTTAAAATGTCTTGAGTTAAAAATATTAATTCTTAGGGTTTATTAATCTCTTGTGTTTTTAATATTGATCCCTTGGCCTTATCAATCCCTTAGGTATTTAATATGTATCCCTTTGGTTCACCAATTCCTTTGGTTTGTAATATTAAACCCTTAGGTTTATTAGTTCTTTTGGTTTATAATTAATAAACCATTAGGTTTATTAATATCTTGAGTTTATAATATTAATTCTTAGGTTTTATTAATCTCTTGAGTTCAAAATATTAATTCTTAGGGTTTATTAATTTATTGGTTTATAATATTAATATTTATCCCTTGGTTTTACCAATTCCTTTGGTTTATCATATTAAATCCTTGGGTTTATTACTTCTTTTGGTTTATAATATCAATAATCGCTCGGGTTTATTAATCTCTTGAATTTAAAATATTAATTATTAGGGTTTATTAATTTCTTAGGTTTTTTAGTTTAAAATGTTTATTCTTAGGGTTTATTAATCTTTTGTGTTTTTAATATTCATTCCTTGGCCTTATTGATCCCTTAAGTTTTTAATATTTATCTCTTGGGTTCACTGATTCCTTTGGTTTATAATATTAAACACTTGGGTTTATTAGTTCTTTTGGTTTATAATATTAATAATCCATTGGGCTTATTAAGCTCTTGAGTTTAAAATATTGATTCTTATGGTTTATTAATTTCCTCTGTTTTTTAGTTTAAAATATTAATTCTTAGGGTTTATTAATTTTGATAAAAATTAATGAATGGCTCTCCAGGTGACAACCTGGAGAGTGTACAAACACACTCACAATCTGATACACACAATCAAGAGAACAACCTAGTACATATAGGCTTTCTCACAATTGGGTGGTTTGAACCACTCCCTGAATATTAGGATCTGAGATCTAGAATTAGTATCTCAATCCTATCCTAACATAACTTTCTCCATTAATTTCTAACACTCCCCCTTAATGGAGAAAGGGTACAGAACAATAACATATGATAACATACGCCTGCTGGTCTAGTTTTAGCTACGCTTACAATGGTAAAAAAAGACATAAAAACTTGGTAACAGAGTTTTCATCTTGGTCTTTATGCTTGTGAGACCATATTTGTTCATTCGTGGATGAGGCTTCATCTTCACTTTCTTTGTCATGAGATAGTGATGTATCTTTGCCTCATTTCTTCCCCGGTGATGGAAAGCTTGAACGCTTATCCTTGCCCTTTTGAAAGTTAAGACAAGCTTAATAGGAAACTGTTTTCTCTCACCATTTCTAGTGTCACGCATGTAAATTTCAGCAATGTTGTCATCTTCACACATATAAATATTGATGATATTATCACATTTTAAATTCTCTCTAGCTCTGTCTTCTTCTGCCACGTCTTCGCCATCAATTTCATGTGGCTCATCGAATTGATCTTCAACACTTTGTTCATCTTTACATCCATCTTGAAGATCAACTTGTGATTCTTCAATATTAGGATCTTTCACAACGGATTGTGCCTCTTTTTTCTCATGGTCATCAATAGAACCACATTATTTTTCTGAAAAAATTCCAAACTTAAAAATACTACTCATGCTAAAGCCTCCAAATGCCAACCTGAGAATCATCATCATCATCATCAGAATCAAAAATATCTAAAAATATAGACATGTTAAAAAAAGGTCCAGCTTATCTGGTTTTGTCTTGCTTCCAGATTTCGACTCCACTCGGTCCTCTTTACGAGCTCCAACAACCCGTTACCACGTAGGCGGGAATCCTCCCTTTGGAAGCTCTTCAACAATAGAACCTTGTGGACAGTGGCTTCTGTGTCACGTAGGTCTCAGTGCCCTCGACTCGAGCAAAAAACGACCTCTCAACAATTTGGAAACGCTATCAATGTCTAATTCTGATGCATGTGATTAACAAGCATTCATTCCCAAGATATTAGCAATTTCTGGTATCACAGATGTTTATGAAAGGACATAGAAAATCAATTAAAATTTTTAATAAATGCTTTCCCACCAATTGAACTGAAGAATTGGCCCTAAACATATAATTTTTCAAATCAACGTTGTTATGCATACAACAACGCTAGCACATGCAAATAGCCTAGAGCAGAGAAAAAAAAAAAAAAAAAAATCCAGCCGAGAAGAAAGACTATGCATGGGCCTTTCTCCAAAGACACTCCTCTGCCACGACCTCTGTCATGACAGTCTAAATTGGGAATAGATATTTGTTCCTTCTTCCACGACGCGAATGCTGATTCGCTCCACCGATTGAACACTACTCCATGCTAATCCGCACTTTCACCCATTCAACCGCTGTGTAACGTATAAAGGAAGATCCTCAAATACATTCGCCTTAGATATAACTCAGAAAATTTCAATCAATAAACTAATAATTCATAGCATCCCCTTACAGTTTGCTGGAACATGCAAACACCACTATGGATTGGAAACGGTCCACAGCACTGGAAATGTTAAACAAAAACAATGGCCTCTCCAGCGCCGCAGGCCTTGACACACTTCTTCAGAACTGGAACCTAACACTTACAACCTTCGGAGGAAATGCCAACGCGCCAATCATGGTTAACATTGCAACCATCTCCTTCTCGGATCTCTATGGACTGCTCAAGATGGCTTTTATGCCACCAATCATTCAACAAAAACGTTGGCTCTCCATATTTGGCATTTGAGATAATGGTTCAATGAATCAATTAAACCGTGGCTGCATACTCCCCTTTCACATTTTCAGTGATCCAAATGAGGAGATCATATGCAGAGATGTTGTCTGTGGAACAATGAAGAGGAGAGAAACGACAGCATTGATATTGTTTTATGGTAAATGCAGCCCATACAGCGTGCTCTGGTGAGCTGGAAACGAGACACGTGAATATGAATATGGTGATAACAGCGCATACTTCCACCTATTTGTTTCTTGTAACTTGAACTGTAATGTCTGGGCCCTTGTTACTTCAACAACATGTAGCGAATGTCTCACTCTGCGTCCGTAGACTTATGACAGGTTACGCAGAGATCGAATGCACCAATAGATAGAAAAATTGTTTCCATAAATCATTGTTTTTCTGTCTTAACAAATCACATCCTCAAGCCTCAAGGTCGAGATCTGGCACGCAATCGGCCACCAGATAGATTCCACGATCAGCAGCAAGAATCAAACACAAGATATGGTCCACGCAATTCAATTTGAAATCTGCTCCACCGATGCTGAATCCATGCTTACTGTTTTCTTTATGGACAAGCAAACTCACTCAGATTCCATCTGAAGCTCCGATACGATGATAAAAATTAATGAAATGGCTCTCCAGGTGACAACCTGAAGAGTGTACAAACACACTCACAATCTGATACACACAATCAAGAGAACAACCTAGTACATATAGGCTTTCTCACAATTGGGTAGTTTGAGACACTCCCTGAATATTAGGATCTGAGATCTAGAATTAGTATCTCAATCCTATCCTAACATAACTTTCTCCATTAATTTCTAACAAATTTCATGTCCTTTTAATATTAATCTCTTGGCCTTATTGATGCCTTATGTTTTTAATATTTATCCCTTTGGTTCACTAATTCTTTTGGTTTATAATATTAAAACCTTGGGTTTATTAGTTCTTTTGGTTTATAATATTAATAATCCCTTGGGTTTATTAATATCTTTAGTTTGAAATATTAATTCTTATGGTTTATTAATTACTTAGGCTTTTAGTTTCAAATATTAAGTCGTAAAATTTATTAATCCCTTCAGTTTTCTAATTGTGACAACAATTTTCTCGATGTTTAAATCAAGCATGGTCAACCACATTTATTTTACGGTTTATAGTATTTATCTAAGGGTTTTTATATACTTCACGTTTATAATATTAATCTCTTAACTTTAATATTAATCCATTGTGTTTATAATATTAATAATCATGTGATCTCTTAGCTTTAATATTAATCCATTATGTTTATAATATTAATAATCGTGTGATTTTATCAATCTTTTGTGTTTAAGATATTAATTTGTAGGATTTATTAATCTCTTATGTTTTTAATAATAATCTCTTCACCTTATTGATTCCTTAAGTTTTAAATATTTATCCCTTGGGTTCATCAATTCTTTGGGTTTACAATATTAAACCCTTGGGTTTATAATAATTGTAATCCTTTGAGTTTTTAAATCTCTTGAGTTTTTAAATCTCTTGAGTTTAAAATATTAATTCTTAGGATTTATTATCTCAGGGTTTTGAGTTTAAAATATTAATGATTAGGGTTTATTAATCTCTTCACTTTAAAATATTGATTCTTAGGGTTTATTAATTTCTTATTTTATAATATTAATATTTATCCCTTAGGTTTATAATATTTTTCCCTTAGGTTTACTAATTTCTTGGGTTTATAATATTAAACGCTTCAGTTTATTTGTTCCAAATTAATAATTCCTTTGTTTTATCATTTAATTCCTTTGGTTTTTTAATCTCTTGGGTTTATTATTTCATTGGGTTTTTAATATCAATCCATTGAGTTTATTGATCCTTCATTTTATTAATTCATTGGATTTATAATATTAACAATCCCTAAAGTTGATTGTTCTCATCAGTTTATAATATTAATAATCATGTGAGTTTATCAATCATCTGTATTTAACATATTAATTCCTAAGCTTTATTAATCTCTTCTCTTTTTTGTTGGAAATGTTTTCATTGATGGCAAAGGAGATGGCTAAGGAGCAGCACTTGAACCAGCAATAAGGCAATGGAGAAGACGAGAGCACAAAGGATCAATAGTTAAGCAGCAAAGGCAAAAAGGCAGCAGAGACATCAGAGGAAATAGAGGCAAAGAGAGATAGCAAAATAAAGGCAAAGGAGACAGACAAAGAGTAGAGAGATGAAGAGCTAGAGAGACAGAGTAGGTTGCAGAAGATCCATTTGATTCGAAGATCTGGCCAGGACAAGCAATCTTGTAAGTAAATTCATTTGTCTATATGAATGAAGGAATTTGTTCCTGAATGTGTGTATAGTTTGATTAATTTCTTTGTGGGATAGAAGAATAAATTTCAATTATGGGTTGTCAATGTTGTATTTGAAAAAATGCATGAGTTGCATTCATCGATGACATAGAGTCGAAATTGAGTTCCACTGTAAAATTCGATATTACAGTCATCAATTGAATAAGGCGCTTGAAGGAAATTACAAGCTTTGTTATGAAATTATGGGCTGTGAAGTTCTGAGTTTTGAAGTCCATATTGGGCTTTTATAAAATGAGGAATGTTGAAGTTCTGTGTTAGGGTTTCAAATGGAGAAATTGTGTGAAATAGAAGATTCGATATAATATGTATCGGTCAACACCAAAGGTTGAACACACATCTGAGAAAGGATTTATTATGCTAGAGGAAAAATATAGTGCTGCCAAGCAATTGAAAGTTGTGTTGGGCATGATTTGAAGGCACAGAGGGTTCCATAAACCTGTGCGTTATGAAATGAAACGTTGTCTGAGATTTTAAGAACAAACTTGGATCAAACCATGGTGCGAAGCCCTTGAATGTGAAATGGCCAGCAAAGAAATCATATGATAAGAGAGAATTGCATCAAATATGAATGTGAGGTCAAAGAAAGGTGAACTGTAATTGTAGAGCTGAGAGCATAGAAATAACTGTGAAATTGGGTCAGTAATGGCGCAGCAATGACTTACAGGTATAACGTAAATAAAATTCCGTATGTGGGCCATATGATATGGTGAGTTATAACGTAAAATAAATGAAAGGTGAGTTATAATGTAAATGAAAATCAACAAACAGTTTTAACGTAAAATCAGCGTTGATAAATATGAAACCTGAAGAGATGAAACCCTGAGTCAAGAACGGAACTTGGAGTGTGAATAGTGAAAGCGGTTTCTCCATCCAAACCAGTGGTCTCGCGTTTTTTTAAAATGGTAAGCTGAATTCGAAATAAAAATGCGATACACCTCCGCGCTTGACACGTGGCAAAGAGTGGTAATACAAAACCGCTCTCATCACGTTTTTTTGGGACGTTAACATCCGGAGAACAAAAAAATGTGAAATCCGTTTATAGTCATCGGATCATCCAAACCAACGCCACAACTCATCAACCGTCAGATGAGAAGAGTAGGTTAACGCCAAGACCCACCTATATCGCGTGATTTTTGTGTGTTATACCTCTGTCGTGGAAAAAACGTGAAATGTGTTAGGTTCATTCGATGTGAAGGTTGGATGATCAAATGGCATTCACAAAAGAAGTTGCGAGGGAGATAAGCCATGGCGAGGTAAGTCAGGTACTGTGGGCTCGAAGGTGTTGGTTTGTGTTCACTCTGTTGGGTTAACTCTTAAATAATTGTTTGAAAGAGTTGAACGGGTTCATGCCTTAGTTCAATATATATATTAATGTCACGTTATGAGAGTTGAAGGGTTTAATGCTACAAACCCCAGGTTTGGTGTTGGTGTAAAAGGGTCGAACCCTTGGTTATAATATTATAACACTATGCCTGGAAGATTTAAAGACCGAAAAGGGTGTATGTCGTAACTTTAAATGTGTTTCACTATATTATGTTAGAAAAGCTCGGGTATTTTTTAACAAAGGGTATGGGCGGCAGTTCATTTATTTTAAGACTATGTTCCGAGAAAGGGTTCAATATATAGTTAAATTCCTCTAAAGGGAAATATAGCTTTGAGCGCGTTATAAAAGAGAGAACCAGGGCCATATTATGTAATGGGATTTATGATAAAGTCCATTCGAACATTAAATTGAAGACCCTCCAATGGTTTTTAAAATATGGTTTCATAACCATAGACTTGGGTGAAAATCAAAGCTTCCGCTTATAGAATTTGTATGCATAAGAGTTACACATTTGGGGGTGCAGTTGGCCATGGTTTAAACCATAGAAGTAGTAAATAGATATAAGAACTTCCGCATTGAATTGTTGAGTGCCCAGATTTAAAATTAAGCGTGGCTAAAAAGTTGAATACAGCTTGTGTGGAAAGGAAATTAAAGGTTGTGGATGTTAAAATGGATTTGAATTTATATATATGGATTGAGAGCGTGAAAGTGTGGTAGCCCGGGCATCAAGTGCCAAAACATATAAAGGTATTCCATAGATGGATTAATAAAGTTGTGGAGACCATAAAAGAAAGTGTTTGACCAGAGCGCATAAAATGAAGAGCTACTTCCACATTAGAGTTGTTGGGTTGAAATTGTGTTGATTATTTTTTCACAGTGCATTAAAGCTTCAACATTAATTTAAACTACCAGATCTGAAGAAAAAGAAGGGGTACATGCATAGAAAGCTGGAGAATATGCAGAACTGAAAAAGACAGTGAACAGAGTATGCAGAACAGTTACATGACAGCTGTAGATACACAATTGCAGTGAACAACAGAGGTATGCAGAACAGTTACTTGACAGCAGCAGAAAAGACAAAACCAGCAAGCCAAGTGCTGGAAAGAAGACTGAGTGAAATTGATATATGTAACTGAAAAGTGAATGTAAATGTTTTAATTGATTTTATATTGTTTGTGATGCATTGGCAAGTCTCCGGTAGGAAAACAAAACTCCACTGTAAAACTGAAATTTGTATAAATTGCTATATTCTTCTAAATGAGCTGGACAAAGAAATGAGAAGGCAGAAGTCAAAGAGTCATGGTTGTCCACTTTGAATTCCCTGTGGAATACAAATAGTCATGTGATGAACTCTATAAATGATATCACATTGATATGCATAAAGAGGTTAGAGAATGAAAAAATGAAGTAGTGAGGCAGAGAAGAAGGATGAGCTGATAGAAAATCTAAAAAAATGCAGAGATGAAGCAAGGCAGATATGAAGGTTGGTGCACAGCAGTGAAGATGGTACAGAACAAAGCTGATATCTAGGTAAATCAGCAAGTGTTTTCTTTTGAAAGAGTGAGAAAGTTGGAGCTTCCCTATCAAGTTGTAGCTTGATAGATGTCAGTTGTAGTTGACTGAGGTAGGAGCCTCCTGTAGGTTGGTGCCTACAGAAAATTGATGGGAGTTGGAGCTTCCTTGCAAGTTGTAGCTTGCATAATTGAGGTTGGAGCCTTCTGTAGGTTGGAGCCTACAGAAAATCAGTGGTGAGAGGGATTTGGAGCTTGCCTTTGCATCACAACAATAATAAGATGTGGTTTTCTCCCTTATGGGTTTCCACTTATATATGTTGTCTATGTGCATGATGTCTATGTGTTGATGTGGTTTATCTAATCTGCTTAATACTTGTTGCTCACATATTAAGACTGTTGTTACATTAGCTAATCTACTTAATACTTGCTGCTCACAAATTAAGATTGCTCACATATTAAGTTGATCATGAAATGAAGGTGTTGATAAAGTTTAATGAAAAGTTTTAAATGTCCATGAATGTGTTAAACGGATTCATCTCCTCCCCCCTCCCCCCTTCTCAGTTTAACTAAGGGTTCAACATTTTTAATATGGATCCCTCATATTTCTTGATTTTTTAGGTTTTTAATATTTTTCCCTTGGGTTCACCAATTCTTTGGGTTATAATATTATACCCTTGGATTTGTTAGTTCTTTTAACTTATAATATTAATAATCCCTTGAGATATTTGTAAGAGATATATACTTATTATAAATAGTAATAAAATACTATTATTATGTTATATTTGAAATTTAATATAGTTTAACTTCATTAAAAAAATTTAATAATATTTTATTATTTAATATTATTAATATATTATAAGTAAATATATAAAATATATTGATAATTATAATAATAAATATATAATGATTATTTTCTTAAAATATATATAGTGACTGTGTGAATATAAACGTAGCATAAATCTATTTCATATACTTCTATCCGCTTATATTGTGCCCACTTATATTGTGCTAATTAAGTTAATTATAATTATGACAATGTCAATGTGGGAGTTGGATAACCACTAGAATCCTAAATTATCACGCAACAGTGGAACAGTCAAAGGTATTTTTTAATTCTTGTCCGTATTTGGCCTGGTTTCATTATGGAGCCCTTAGCATATTTAATGAGCAATATGACAATGACATTGCAATGAGAACGTCGCTTGGATAATTACTGCAGTCTGAGGTTGTCCCTAGCAACATAATATAATCCCACAGTGGAGTGAGGGCATTACAGTGAGAACGTCAGTTGGAAAAGTTATGCAGTCCGAGGTTGTGCCCAACAACATAATATAATCCCACAAGTGGAGTAATTAGCAAGTGTGAGTTGGATAACTACTAGAATCCAACCGACAGATTTTTCAGATGACCACTAGATTCCCACCGACAAGATAATTTAATACAATTTTTGAGTTGTAAATGTAACAGTAAATTGTATACATTTTTGAATTGTAAATAATGTAACGGTCAAATCTATAAATTTTTGAATTGTTGTTGGTATTTGGCCCAGTTTCATTATGGAGCACTCAGCATGAGCAATACGATAGTGACATTGTAGTCCGAGCTTGTTACTAACAACATAATAGATTTCAATCCTGCAAAAGCTTATATATTCGACTTTTCATGGTATTTACAGTGTGTTTGTACGTTCGAATTGCAACAAGAAAGAAGAAGGAATTGTAGAAAACAGTGTTTGAAGGATGGAAATGGCTTCAACCCCCAAGGTGGTGTTGGGATGTATTGGGTTTTTGGTGTTTTGGATATTATCCGTATTTCCTGCAGTGCCGTTTCTTCCTATTGGGAGAACAGCAGGCTCAATTCTAGCTGCAATGCTTATGGTCATATTTGGAGTAATCTCACCAGATGAAGCGTATGAAGCCATTGATCTTCCAATACTGGGTCTCTTGTTTGGGACCATGGTGATCAGTGTTTACTTGAAAAGAGCAGACATGTTCAAATATTTGAGCCAACTCCTCTCCTGGCGTAACAAAGGTGGCAGGGATTTGTTATGTAGAGTTTCTTTCATTACAGCAATAGCAAGCGCTCTGTTCACAAATGACACATGCTGTGTAGTGTTGACAGAATTTGTATTAAAGCTGTGTAAAGACAAAAATCTGCCACCTCAGCCGTTCTTATTGGCTCTGGCAGGTCTTCTGCCTTCCATGCTTGTTGGGATTGCGCTGAACACGGCGTTACTCTTAGCCGTCTACTGGAAACAGCTCTCTGCAGATGAAACCGTAGAAGAACCTGTAGATGTTGAGGTCGGGGAACAGGATGTCAAGTCTCTTAGATCTTCCCCAGTCGTGCTTTCTCACTTGCAGTCCCCTGATATGATAGCTGACAGCCTAAGTCCTTCAGAAAATTGTCACTGTGATATTGTTGCAGAAAGAAATGATATCCTGAGAAACAGAAAATTGGACGACAGTGACTTTCAGAGAGTTGAGAGCTGTGTGAATGAATCGAAGGAGGAGATGGTAGGGGTGGGGATCAAAGAGCATTCAAACGGCAAAGTGAATATTGGGGTTTCCTTGTGGAGTTCATTGAGAGCGAAGATGCCATTTCTCGCTTTATCTGAAAAGGAGGAAGTTCTGTTTTTGAAATGGAAAAGAATCGTATGGAAAACCTGCGTTTACTTGGTTACTCTTGGAATGCTAGTTGCTATGTTATGTGGCATTAATATGTCTTGGACAGCTATTACTGCAGCAATTGCCCTTATTGTTCTTGATTTCACAGATGCTTGTCCCTCCCTTGACCAGGTATGATGCCTTAACTACTTCCTTATGCAGTCCCAATAAATTAGATATGTTCAACTTCAAGCATCAAAGATGAAATCCACCCTGATGATAAAAGAGAAAGAAGTGTATCACTTTCTTAATCAAGCTGAACTCTGCCTGAGGGTGTAGGCTTACTGGTAAAGTACGGTTTGCTCATGGGTGCTATGCTAGTAAATAAACAACGAGTAAAGGTGGGCGTGTCCACCTAAGGGGTTCCTGTATCTCAATTTTAGTGGCACTGTGCTGATCTAAAAACTTACCCTTGTCGGGATCGATTTTATTTACATTGCAGATTTAGGAATATTGGCAAAATTTTAAGCAAGAGAATAGTTTAGAAATTTGATAGGCATGGGCAAAGTCAAACACTTTTGAAATATTCAAAAAACATCTACAATTTTTCTCTCTCATTTTTAAGATATATCCTTAATTGAAATATTAAAAGATCTACAATTTCTAGGATCTTTAAGATAAGCTTTTTATTTTATTGTCACATGTTGATCTAACTAATCTTGTGTAGTTATCTCCTTCACCTAGTTTCAAATTTCACTAGAAGACATTTTTGGCCCATTGTGAAAAGGCTCAAGGAGTAGGCTCCTAGAGTCTGTCATAAATTTCTAGTATGTCTGAATTATGAGTTGTTCAATATATTCTTGGTGTTATAGCTCGACAATCTAAGTGCTCCACAAGTTTTTCAGGCGGATGAATCCATATATATAATCAAAAACTCATTTTAAACAATAAATATCAAGATTTGTCCAAAGAATCCATATATATATAACCAAAAACTCATTTTAAACAACAAATATCAAGATTTGTCCAAAACAAATTTGGCCTGGCCAAAAACTCCAAAACATATAATAGTTAGACAATGTCTATTCCATTGGGGTAGTCTATCTGTTATAGGTTTTGGAGAGTTTGAGTTTTCCGACATATTTTCCAATGTAATTTGCCCATAATCTAATAGGGATTTGTTGGAATCTCAAGTTTGAGTTGTGAACTCTCCACAATCTCAATGTCTCAAGAGTTTTTTCTGGTGTTGAATCCATATAGGTAGTCAAAAACCTATTTTAAACAACAAAGATCTAGATTTGTCCAAAAAAAATTGGCCGATCCCGTCAAAAACTCCAAAATGTATAATAGTTAGACAATGTTGATTCAATTATGGTAATCTATTTGTTATATGTTTTGGAGGATTTTTTGGCATATTTTACAATCTAATTTGCTTAGAATCTAGCAGGGATTTCTTGGAATCACAAGTTTGAATTGTGAACTCTCCACAACCCGAGTGTCCCGTGAGATTTTTAGGATGTTGATACCATATATGTAGTCAAAAACCCATTTAAAACACAAAGATCAAGATTTTTCCAAAAACAATTGGGCCAGATTACGATTGGTTTGCAATAGTTTATCTATTATACATTTTGGAGGGCTTTCACTCCCCACAATCCAAGTGCCCTAGAAGTTTATCTATTAGACATTTTGGAGGGCTTTCAGACATATTTTCCAATTTAATTTGCCCAAAACCCAGTAGTTGAAATCACAAGTTTGAGTTGTGAACTCCCCACAATCCCAGTGCCCTAGAAGTTTTTCAGAGCATTGAATTCATATATGTAGTCAAAAACTCATTTTAAACAACAAAGATCAAGAGTATTCCAAAACATAAATAGTCAAACATCGTTGATTCGATTGTGGTAGCCTATCTGTTATACATTTTGGAGAGCTTTCGAACATATTTTCAAGTTTAATTTGCCCAAAATCTAGTAGAGATTTGTTGGAATCACAATTTTGAGTTATGAACTCTCCACAATCCGAGTGCCCCAAGAGTTTTTCAGGGTATTGAATTCGTATATGTAGTCAAAAACTCATTTAAACAACAAAGATCAAGATTTGTCAAAAAATATTTGGTAGGATTCCAAAACTTAAATAGTTAGACCAAGCCTATTCAAATGTAGTAGTCTATCTATTATATATTTTGGAGGGCTTTTTGACATATTATCTAGTCTAATTTGACCAGAATCCTAGAGAGATGGGATTTGTTGGAATCACAAGTTTGAGTTGTGAACTCTACAGAATCCAAGTGCCCCCATAGTTTTTCAGCTTGTTGAATCCATATATGTAGTCAAAAAACCTATTTTAAATAACAAAGCTGGCTAAAAGGTATAATACTTTGACAAAAGTTTGATCTTGAACTTTGCCCAAATTATTCCATTAAATTACCAATTCACCATTTAAAAAAATAAAAAACTAAAAACTAAAAAAAAACTTCTAAAAACCACAATCAGAGATTGATGGGGCTACATGTCCACTTAACTTCGTCCTCAATTAAATCAATTTCTGACATTTTTCCTGTAATTGTACTGGGACTGGCAATATTTAAATGAAATAGGCTAGTCAACATACGCAATACAGTGCAAGCAGTGTCACAACGATTCGTAGACTATAAAGCCAAACCCAGACACCAGCAATGGAGACTTTTAGCTCGAAATCCCATTTCCTAGGTACACGGGGAATTGATTTTGAAGAAAACGACCTTGAATTGCTGCTTGAATGCCAGTTTATCCAATCATTTCAAGATATATTGGAACACTGCTTGCTTTTTCTTAGGTATTTTCTGAAATAATATTTTTGGGAGCAGAGTATTTTCTGAAATGGTGTTTTTGGGAGCAGGTTTCGTATTCCCTTTTGGTGTTTTTCTCGGGTATGTTTATCACGGTAGAAGGGTTCAACAAGACAGGCATACCTAGTGCGCTGTGGAATGCTGTGGAGCCTCATGCACATATCGATAATGTGCTTGGATTGGTCATTCTCTCTCTGGTTGTACTTCTTCTCTCAAACGTAGTCTCCAATGTGCCCACAGGTGAGCCTTTCTTATTTGCAGATGATGATTTTGAACTGTACTTGAAATCACTTTTGCAATTATTTTGAGGTTTCTGCAATGTAATTGATCCATAGCTGCAACTTGTGAGTGCATTATTCTACATGGTTTATCTATGTTGTGAAGCTAAGTCGCTTGAAAAATGGATCTGGTTTCAAATTCGGAAACGGATGATTTTGACATGTACTTGAATTCACTTTTGCAATGACGTTGAGGTTTCTACAACGAAATTAATCCCTGGCTGCAACTTTTGACTTCACTATTCTACGTTTTATTTTTTGTTATTCATTTAGAATAAAAAAAGGTACATTCATGAGCGGAAGGTCTGCAACTTTGATCAATATAGAAGGACATTTCAGGGTGTTGAAGCCAGCATTGGGAGCTCCCTGCAATATAAAACAAAAACTGAGCATTGCCCACAGAAATACTGGAAATGTAGCAAGAAAAAACACTTTGGACAGAGGTTCCAGCAACATCTTCAACATATAGGCACCGAATGAGCACTTTGGACAGAGGTTCCAACAAGATCTTCATAGTATATGTAATTTGTGTGCATAGAAAGTGGTTTTTTTTTAACAGATAGTCTGCTGAAGAATTTAGCACCTTGTATATGTGATGAAAACTGATAACATGGAAAATGTTACTTATCTTAGCTATCCTGTTTTTTTCTAAGAGGAAATATTTAAAACTTCGAGCTGGGCTTTACTTGCCAACCAGTCAATTAAGCATTTGGAGTCACCCAGAATTTGTATACATTTTATATTTTTCAACAAAGCAATGAATATTAGGACCCAACAAGCAATTAGTTCAGCTCTTGTATTTGTTCCATTCGGATTCTGAACTGCACAGATTTGTTACCTTCCATTCTAATCATCCTTCCCCTCGGCATTTATTCCCTTGAGCTGCCCTGTCAAAAAAAACAACTGGAAGATATTGAGAAGTGCTTTTTTTTTGTCGACCCAGTTCATGCTTCCTAAAATGGAAAACAATCTTAGAGGATTGTTGAAGAATACAAATGTTTGAACTTTTGAAAATGACTATGTTCCTAAGTAGCCAGATGCCCCAAGCCACAAATTAAGAAGAGAACAAAGGTTTTTGTATTTCTCCATCCAGTGTTGTAGGATATCCTCAAAAGAGAACTGCTCAAAGTTCTCTCTAATACCCAAAACCAGTAGAACATATTACCATGTTTTCTTGATAATCTTAGAGCCTGAAAATAGATGGTCAACCGATTCAGCCTAAAGTCTATAGAGACAACATGGATATAGAAATATAGATTTGGCCGAATTTTTTTTTTTTTTTAGATTTTCCCAAATTAAAATTTTGTTTTGCAAGGCTAACCAAGTGAAACACTTCAACTCAACTCATTAAGGATGTTCCATTTCCAGAAGGAGTTATTCCACCCGTTGAGATCGTGGACTGCTTCATGGTCTTCCTATGTTGTGAAGCTAAGTCACTTGAAATATGGAAATGTTTTCAAATTTGGAAACGGTAACATAAATATAAAATTCTTGGAAATGAGAATACATTATAAATATTATAAATAGAGAGAAAATATAATATAACTAAATCTTATGGTTTAAATAATATTTAAATTATTGTAATATGGTTCAAATATTATTTAAATTATTGTAACATTTTTATATAGAAGAAAATTAGAATATGGAAAAGAAGAGAAGCATAAGAGAGACTATATCTTGTACGAGGTATCAATAGAGATGTTTCTCTACTTAATTACGTCTGCTTTTGAGGAGGGTCATTTATTTTAGTTTGGTTATTTTGCAATATTTTATCTTTGAGTTATACCATTTGAAAATCTAGGTTAGAGTCGTTAAACTTCAGTATTTTAGGTGCCCTAAGGGTTTTTGAGGGTGTTGAATCCAATTCCACCATCAAAAATGCAATTCAAACACTCCAACTACCTGATTTTTTGAGATTTTTTAAACCAAATTCTGGCAAAAAACTGTCGTCCGGGCTATTTTGTTGCGTCGGTAAACAACTCCCTTTCTTAATCTCAGAAAATTACCTTCCAACTAATGTTTTCTAATGTTTTGCATTGTCACTCCTCCTTTGGTTCCTTCCATCTCCTTGTTTCAAATCTTAGCCTACATGATCTTTGTTCTTAATTGAGTTAATATTTGTTTTTCTCACCATCATATGTTTATAGTTGGATATTCTTGTACTTTAATGTCACTTGTCACGTTGAGGTTCTCTATTTATTGTTACCTTCTTCTTTTTCTTCATGTTTCCTTTACATTTTCCATTTCGGTAACAAGCTTGTAGGGGGCTTTTCAACTCTTCTTTATTTAGTGGGCATCTCTCTTCTAATACATTTAATCTTTTTGTTGATATTCTTAAGAGAGTTAAAATATAGAATGAAACACACTTTCAACCCTAATTCCTACAATAAACAATGAAAAATAACACAAAGGTAGCACGTCATAAAATCCTAACAAGTGTGCCTTAGATTTTATCCATCACTCCACTAAGAGAGAATCCATAAGTGCATTAGAGATAACAAAATGCAACCCAAGGGTATGAGAGAAAGCACTTTATGGTGCCAATATGCTAAAGAATGAATCACTCAAGTATATTAGAATGATTATCTTACAAATGACTCTAGTGTGTACTGAACAAAACTCAAGAGGTAGGGAACCCTTTCTAAGAGAGCTTATGGGCCCACATCATTATTAGGCCAATGTTAGCCACCTAGGTGTGTGATAATTGTGCATTGAATAGGTTGGTTTTAATCCAAAATATAGTAACATATCAATACATGATAACAAAGTTAAGTCGACGATAGCCAAATGTCAAGATTCCATCATCATTTCAACATCCCTCCTTAAGTAAGTAAGAAGCCATGCAAAATGATGAAATGAAAACAGGAGAATGGTTTTATATAGATACCCAGCTCAAATATAAGGTCAATGTTGGACAAAATACAAATGAGAGTGGGTTTATGTATACACAACTCAAATAAATCTAAGAGATCTTGAACAATGTTGAGAGAGATCAAACATAGTTTTAGAGTGGGTTTTTGGATAGACAACACTAATCCAAAATAGATTTGTTGCTTAGATATAGTTTCATAATTAATCTTGGGTTGAGTTTAAAATCAAAAGTCATCAAACATGCAAGCAAGGAAGATGTTATGATGAACCCATGCTACAGAATATAGGATTGTTGTTATAGTTAGATTGAATGCAAGATGATATAGGTTGTTGAAGACTCTATAGTAATATCCATAAACTCCCCAAAATGTAGTCATTGTAGAACTACCCTAGTTGTTGCAGCACCATAGAAGTTTAAAAATTGGTTTTGTATTTTTTACATGATAGGGCCATATGAAGTCAAATGAAGATGAAATTTGTACTAAATTTAGTTAGCACATATCCACATATTTCCATAAAAAATTAGCCTCATATCTGTCTATTTACCCCTCAAAATTATGGAATGGGTGTGAAGGTCAAATTGTTATAAATTGGTGATACGGTATTTGTTGGAAATGAGATTTTTACAGCATGTAACTTACAATCATCTCTATGTTACCACCAAATTTCAATATCATATGCATCCATTTTATCCCTCTAAAGGTGGAAACAGAATTAGGTCTATTAACTAGAAAATAGATAGGAATATCTTGGCTTTCTTAGAATCAAAAAAATTTACACCCCTCCTAAGGTAGAAACAAATTGGGAGATGAAGGTGAATGACCACTAGAGTCAGGAAAAGAAAATGGATGGTGTTTAAAACTTGAATTTTTTTGAATAGAGAAAATATTTACAGGAGAGAAGCAGTGGCTTAAGGGAATTTCTAAATAAGCAAAAGCTAAGAAGATAGAGAGAATTTCCCTAAAGACTAAATTGATTATTGATTATCATCCATGGTTGAGGGTACTAGTTTGTCTTGTAGTGAAGCATGCTAGATATCTAAGGGAACTATTTTCTTACCCCATATCCCTTGGTCTTCATACCAAACATTTTATTAAAGAGGATGAATGTGGATTGATCTGAAATCCCAATCGAAATTGATACTTTCTTGTTATTTTTTAAAAGTATTTGCAAGTATTTATAATCACCATGAAACAAAACTCAACTTAAATGACATAGGAAACTTGTAAGGAAAATTAGTAGCAAATAAAGAGCAATAACTAAACACATAAGAGAAAATGGCACCCACACGTTGATAACGGAGTTTGTCTATCTTCAATCTTACCTCTATGGGCTCGGTCTTTAATGGAGAGGATTTTTTATTCAAAGTTTTCAAAATCCATCAAAAGTACATAAAAAATTCGTTAACTAAAATCCAAAATGATTGTGCTATGTTCTTCTCTATCTTTGGATCATGTAGCAACTTTCAGATTTGAAAAAGGCTTCCTGGTTTCCCTGAATGTCTCTCCAAATTTTGGTTGTCTCTCCACTTCTCTCTACACATTAACCTCTCTATTGCATAAAAATACATTTATGTCTCCTATGGCGCAATGGTATAATTTTTATAAAATTTTGGGAGAGGTCGGGGGATCAAATATCGTCCTCCTCACCAGTTTGTTGTGATATGGTATACAAATATTAAAGTTTTAATATATGGTGGCAAGGGTCTAGCCATACCCACCACCCACTCCCTCCACAATATATAACATATATACAATATATACCTTATCCCTCCAAACCACCATAACTGTAACCACGCCATATCTCCAACTCTCTTTACATCATTATCCACCCACGTAAAAATTACAAAGCCCATGTTATAATATGGTTTTTAATAATCAATGGGATATAAAAAAAACTTTATAATATGGTATCACCACCATATATTGTGTTTCCATAAATATTAACACCCAATCCATAATATATGATATGTTGTGGATGATGTTGAATTTGGTAGGAGATTGGATATAATAGTTGGAGCGTGTGAAAATTTGGGGATCCTGAATCCTATTGCAGCAATTGATGTTAATTCTTCTAATTGTTTAATTAAACAAACGATTTACTTGCATTTTCCTATGGAAAATACCGAATTAAATTCATTGCAACCTTCACAAATAAAATAACGCATAAGAAATTAAAACTCTAGAAGAAATAGATGCACACACACAAAACAACACCGTTACTTTTGGACTAAGTCCCCAGAAAAACCCAACTCGGGAAAACATGTGTAACAACTGAGGGTTTTGATTTTATGCAGTAGTGAAAATCTGAGTACAAAATATGGATGCCTAAATTGGAAATCCAAACATAGAAATATTAGCAAAAATAACTAGCGAGGAAAATTCCTCACTCCACAAGTGATTCGACACTGACCTTAGCTCGAATTGAGTTGTCCATTTCTACCTTTCCGCAGTCACTGCATCAGCCTACGCAGTTACTGCATCCCACGAGCTCGGAATTGTGTCTCCTCTCACTGTCTTATCAGTTGTTGTTTGGGAAATTGATACTCTTTTCCTCTGGACCCTCTGCCCAGCTTCTGGCTCATAATCTCACCTTCTCTTTAGCAAAACAAAATATCCTCTAGAGGGCTTTGTGTTGCCTCTCCACTGCCTCACTGTGACAATCACTGCCTCTCTGCATTGTATTCACCATATCTGGAAAAACTTCCTTCGACCTCACTATCTCTGTCCCTTTCTCTCTGCTTTGACCTCACTGAATCAACTCTGGAAACTGAATGATGCTACTCTCTAGACATTGATTTCTTAGGAAAATTGAATGCTCAACTGATTTGGTGTGTATTCTCGAAGCTCCATTGACTTCTTCTTATAGTTCTCCGTTGAGAATTTAATGGCCACAATTAAATCTTAATCGATGGCTAGAATTAACTAGAAATCGATCCATGCACTTTTCTAGAACATTCTCACCATGACTTAATTAATTCCTTTTAATTAATCGTATTTCCTAAGTTTAGACTTAGGAAATATTAAAAAATGACTAATTAATTTAATTCAGTCATCTCTAGGTAGAATTTCGAGAAACGATTTCTGGGTATTGGAGAATACATGTATTATAGCCTCTCTCCCAAATCTCGTGGCTAGAACAGATATGATGCTACAAAAGCTAACATAGTAGAGGTATGTAAGAGGTTAGATATGGCGGAACCTCCAACAATGGTGGGCTCCACATTTTTTTATGCCAAATCAATATCGTAACCATAATAACAATAAGCGGCAGAGGCATTATAACAATGTTGGAATCACGATTGCCGTTAGACCAAAACCCGCAGGCGTTTGTCTCTGCTACAATTTCCAGAGTTAGGATCCATGAGAGGTGGTTAGTCCATGTCCCGAAACACATGGGGAGCATTGAACCCAACGTCCAACAATCTCCCCCCCAATGCAATTCGGGTGAGTTTCGAACTCGAGACCTATTTCTCTGATACCACTTGATGGAATCACGATTGTCGTTAGACCAAAACCCGTGGGCATTAGTCTCCGCTACAATCGCCAGAGTTAGGATCCACGAGAGGCGGTTAGTCCATGTCCCGAAACACACAGGGAGCGTTGAACCCAATGTCCAACAAACAAGAACCACGTGTGTAGTGTAATAGCAAGGCATAGAGTTCGTCGACAATAAGCCAGGGGATTAAATCCTTCCGAGTTCGGTCAGTACCATAAAAAAAATTAACCAGTCCTACAAGGCCATGTGTCACCCTCCGATAGGGCCACATGTCACCTTGTTGTTGGACCATATGCAAAAATCACAAGTTGCCACTTGTCACTATTTCATTGGTCCATATGGCGATTGAAACCTTGATCATAATCCGAAACCATTCAACGGAACCTTGACTCGTGCCTGTTGGAACCATGCGTTGACCATTGACTTTTAACAGTTGACTTTGACTTTTCAAAGTTTTCCATACGAAGTCAGATTTTTCCCATTCAAGTTGCGGTGAAATCATTTTTTGGAGCTCTACACGATGGCTTGTCTTTTGTGTGATTCCATTGAATTTGATTTTTTGACCATTATTCCCTTTTTTATTAATTCAGATAATTTATTGATCATTTAGGATCATTCCTGATCATTCTAGATCATTCTTGATTAGTCCTGATCATTTCTGCCCACTAAGACCTTTTGGACCACCAAAAGACTTTACTTGGTTTTGACATGAAGACAATGTTCCTCCACCTGTCATGTATCACCAAGCCATTTTTTCCTATGCACCTATCTCATGATAATCAATTGTAAAACCACCATCACAATTGAAAACACATTGTTAGTTGTTTGCATGTTTCCACATCTTTTTGTTTCCATTTCTTTCGCCACAACCCATGTACAACACATCAATAGTGATAATAAAAACAAAGATGTTAATGTAAACAAACCAATATGTTTACCCTTCTTTCCAGGTATGCACGACAACGCTTCACGTCATAGTGTTGTTGTTTCTTGAAGCATAACATGGTTAGATCTACCTGTTGCCATCATCTCGCTTTCTTGCTTCAAATCAATTTCTTTGCTCACTTTTGCTGACATGAGCAGGAAGCTTTCACTTCTCATTCCCATAGCTTAAATAAGAGTCTCATGTTTGGACTTAGGTCCATGATTTTGTTGTGTTGTTTGATCCAATTCCTGCTTTCCATTCCACTTCCTTTTCCGATCTTGGAACTTCTTAGGCTTTTGTTCAAGGTGTAGCTTCCAACAATGCTCTCTATCATGGCCATATTTCTTACAGTACAACCAATATCATTTCAGATCTTTCATCTTGTCATGAAAACTTTGAATACTTTCTTCATACTTTTCCTCCTTCCTCATGGCCATCATCTTCCTGTACAAAACTCTTCTCTTCCAGAATTTCGAAACACAATGGTTAGATAACCCAAAAAAGTGCACAATTTTCTATGCCATAAAATTTTCACATTGCCAATCTTCCTAAAAGAAAAAGAAATAGTAGAAAACTAACTTTATTATACCTTAGATGATCATCCCTGGCACATGCATGTCATGAAGATTTAGTGTTCATTCTTCCACCTGACATCTTGTATGCCTTATTTTCAGATGAAGATTCTTGACGATCTTCTTGCATGGCTGGTGCATAGGAGGTATCATCAACTTCATCTTGAGTGGTTAGGATGTATGACGTATTCTTTGAATGTCATTTCTGATTGAATTAGGTACAACGGAATTTTCTCCAACCTTCTCTTTCCTGGCCTTTTGCAGCTCAAGATGAAATTTTAGCTTCTCGTCATTTGCAGCTTTGAGAAATTTCTTGAGATCTACATTTTCCAGTTGAAGACTGTGGTTAATGTCCTCCAACTCCTGCAGCTTTCCTCATTTCAAGCTTTTAGCCATGTCTACTTTCAGAAATGCGTCTTCACCTGGTGAACACACACACTTAAAAACCAAGCTGCCAATAACCTCCTATGATATCAATTGATCTGAAACCCCAATCGAAATTGATACTTGCGTGTTAGTTTTTTAAAAGTGTTTGCATGTATTTAAAATCACCTTGAAAAACATCTCAACTTAAATGACATAGGAAACTTGTAAGGAAAATTAGCAACAAATAAAGAGCAATAACCAAACACATAAGAAAAAAGGACACCAACACATTGATAACAGAGTTCAGCTATTTTCAAGCCTACCTCTTCGGGCTTGGTCTTTAATGGAGAGGAATTTTTATTCAAAATTTTCAAAATCCATCAAAAATACATAAAAAAATTATTTAAATATAATTCAAACTAATTCTTCTATATTTTTCTCTATCTCTCAATCCTATAGCAACTTTTAGATTTGAAAAAGGCTTCTAGGTTTTCCGAAATGTATCTCCAAAGTTTGGATGTCTCACCTCTTCTCTCTACCCATTAACTCCTTTGAAGAAAAAAAATGAATCTTTTCCCCATAGTGCAATGTTATAATTTTTATAACAGTTTGAGAGAGGTCGGGGGATCAAACTCCGACCTACCCACTAGTTCGTTGTGATATGGTATACAAATATTAAAGTTTTAGGAATTTGGCTTCTGTGATCCATAAAATATGTATCAGAAATTTTCGGTAAAAATCACATATAAGAATTTCTTAGATACCCGTAAACGTGCCCTTTCAAAATGTTGAACTTTAAGTGCCAAGGCCTTACCGAGTAGGGTTTCAATATTAGGAATTTGGCTTCTATGATCCATAAAATATGTATCAGAAATTTTCGGTAAAAATAACATATAAGAATTTCTTAGATACCCGTAAACGTGCCCTTTCAAAATGGTGAACTTTAAGTGCCAAGGCCTTACCGAGCAGGGTTTCAATATTAGGAATTTGGCTTCTATGATCCATAAAATATGTATCAGAAATTTTCGGTAAAAATCACATATAAGAATTTCTTAGATACCCGTAAACGTGCCCTTTCAAAATGGTGAACTTTAAGTGCCAAGGCTTTACCGAGCAGGGTTTCAATATTAGGAATTTGGCTTCTGTGATCCATAAAATATGTATCAGAAATTTTCGGTAAAAATCACATATAAGAATTTCTTAGATACCCGTAAACGTGCCCTTTCAAAATGGTGAAATTTAAGTGCCAAGGCCTTACCAAGCAGGGTTTCAATATTAGAAATTTGGCTTTTGCGATCCATAAAATATGTATCAGAAATTTTCGGTAAAAATCACATATAAGAATTTCCTAGATACCCGTAAACGCGCCCTTTCAAAATGGTGAAATTTAAGTGCCAAGGTGACGCAACAACGTTGATAGTCTGCCCCAAGGAGAGCTGGTCAACTGTGACGTGGCTCTGTCGGCTCTTCCCTTTGGTTTACCCCATGTGGCTCTTTTTCCTCTATATTTAATTATCAAATTCGTAGAATTTGATAAATAATACTATCCACTATGTTGAACTTTAAATTATCTTCCCGAACCTTATATATTATGTCGTCAACCTTATGACGAACGTTTTATGCCTTTTGAAACTTTATATTAAAACCATTCTCTATTTGAATAATTAACTGTGTAATAAACCTTTAGCCCTGGACCCCACCTCTACGGTCAATGGACCAATCAAACGCAAGCACTGTACCTCTTTTATCGTCCGCACACCTTGGTTATCGTTTGCGCATCTCCTGCAAGCGACCACCGTCTGATGCCCCTTTCCCAGATCGACGGCTCTCATTGATATCGCTCGGCGTCTTGGTACGAATGTTAACGTGCGATGGCGCGGTTTAAACGGTGGTTTTCTGGGGGTCCACTTTGCCACGCGTCCACTCCTCTATGGAATCGCTCCTCGACCGGGGAATACCTCTTGTACACTAAAAGCGGTGCGATATGGGCAATCTGCCTCCTCAAATCCGCTCGTGGTTTTGCTATAGTGACCGACCAGGGTTAATGCGGGGTCGCGCTGGCCTTCTTAGTTATTTAACTTGGGTCTAATCCCAGGTTCAGGTTCCAAAATCAACAAATCTATTTCTCTTTAGTAAGAGGGAAATTTATATATGAACAGGGTTCACGACCATGGGTTCTCCACACAGACCTCGCCTGCGGGGGGGGGGTTAAATTCATAGGGTTTGCTCAAATAATTAAGGGAAACAACAGACAGAGATATGGGGAATTCATACAGGAGTTCAATTATGCATGCACAGAATTCATCACTTCGCAATTAAACAATCTCTTGACAATTAAGGATTCGAAACGACTCTATGGTAAATGCGCACAGAAACTATTTAATTGGAATCAATTGTGAACACAGATCTTATTTCAGAATCTCTCTCTCCACTCTTCCTCTTTTCTCCCCCTTTTCTACATCCGAGGAATACAATTTATACATATTACAATGTGGCTCTTCGGTTCCTTAGTGAGGACCGTTTTGGAAAATCAACAGCCTAATTACAATAATTCAATTCACTGAAATATGACAGCTAGACTAACTGAGCTATTCGACTTCTATGACTCTAACTAATCTAAATAATACAATCAGCTGAGGTATTAACACCTAGCTATAACAATTCAAATGTTTTCAAACCCTCCTAGCCACAACATGTGGACAAAACTCCTACATTGCTAGCTAGTGTCTAATGCCCCTACATCAAACTCCCGAGGGCAATCTTCTTCATGGGCTCCTGTCCATGAGCTCTTCCACTTGCTTGCCTATCTTCTGCAACATTTATTTAGTCATCCAAGTGGCATCTTCCTCTGGCTTATCCTTCCATTTGATCAAGTACTGAAAGTACTCTTGTCCTCTGGTCCTTATGAATGGTCTTTTATCCAATATCTTCTTCGGTTGCAGTGGTTGCATTGGAGGTAGTTGTTCCCTCCACTCAATCTGTCCCTTGTCTGCTGATCCTTCTTCTGCCCCATCATCTTCATACTTGTACAAATCTGCAACATTAAAAATGGGAGATATTCCAACATCAGGAGGTAATTCAGTCTCATAAGCATTTGCAGAAAAATTCCTAAGTATCTTGCATGGCCCAATCTTTTTGAACTTCAATTTGTTGTACTGCTTCTTTGGGAATCTCTCCTTTCTCAAGTGTGCCAAAACCAAATCTCCTACTTCAAAGTGAACTTCCTTTCTGCTCAAGTCTGCTCTGCTTTTGTATCTGATGCTGCTGCCTTGTAGTTGTTGTTTCACTTGTTCATGTATGGCCTGTATCTCTGAAGAAAATTCCTCACCATCTGCACTCCTTAGCTCTGCCTTTACCAGATTTCTCAACTCTGATATTCCTCTAGGGTGCATTCCATAAACAATATGAAATGGACTCTGCCCTGTGCTCCTGTTTGGTGAGTCATTGTATGCATATTTTACCTGGGGAAAAATATGATCCCACTACTTGGGATGTTCTCCTGCAAGACTTCTCAAAAAATTTCCCAGACTCCTATTAACTACCTCTGTTTGTCCATCAGTCTGGGGATGATAAGCTGAGCTGAAACTCAGTTTGGTACCACATTTCTTCCATAGTGTCCTCCAAAAATGACCCACAAATCTGGTATCTCTTTCTGAAACAATACTCTTGGGCAACCCATGCAATCTAACAACTTCTTTGAAGAACAAGTTAGCAACATGGGTGGCATCACTAGTTTTATAGCATGGAATAAAATGTGCCATTTTGGAGAATCTGTCCACCACAACAAAGACTGCATCGTTCCCTCTCTGAGTCTTGGGAAATCCTAGAACAAAATCCATACTCACCATGTCCCAAGGCCTGTCTGGAATAGGCAAGGGAGTGTACAATCCTGCATTATGGCTCCTTCCTTTGGCATACTGACAGATTTTGCAATTCTTCACAAACTTGTCCACTTCTGCTCTCATCTTGGGCTAGTAATAGAAGTGACTCAGCTGCTCATAAGTCTTGTCAGTACCAAAGTGTCCAGCAAGTCCACCGCTATGTTTCTCTTTGATCAAATTTTCTCTCATGGAACATCTTGGTACACACAATTGGCTTCTTCTAAATAACAAGTCCTCCTGCAGGACGTAATCCAGCCACTGGCTTCTATCTGTTAAAACAGGGTTACTACATGCCTCAAATGCTTCTTTAAAATCTGGATCTGTTTTATACAATTCTTTCAGAAAATCAAATCCTACAACTTCAAAATTTGTTTCTTGAACAAGCATGTGCCTCCCACTCAAAGCATTAGCTACTTTATTGGCTTGGCCACTTATATGTTTCAAAACAAAATTAAAACTTTGGAGATACTCAACCCATTTAGCATGCTTATGTTTCAACTTGGGCTGTTGTACAATATACTGCAAAGCATGATTGTCATAATACAATACAAATTCCCTGGACATCAAATAGTGTCTCCATTTCTTCAGTGCCTGAACAATTGCATAGAATTCCTTCTCATAAGAGGAATACTTTCTTCTGGTGTCATTCAGCTTTTCACTAAAATATGCCACAGTCCTATCATCCTGACTCAACACAGCTCCAATGGCCTCTCCACTGGCATCACATTTTACTTGAAATGGTTTTGTAAAATCAGGCAGAATCAAAACAGGCTTCTCTGTTATCTTTTGCTTCAGCAACTTAAAATTTCTTTCTGCTTCAGCGGTCCACTTAAATGGTTGTTTTATCTTCTTTATTGTCTCAATTATGGGTGCATTAATCTTACTAAAGTTTCTTATAAACTTTCTGTAAAAACTAGCTAGTCCATGGAAACTCCTTACCTCAAAAACACTCCTGGGTGAAGGCCATTCCACAATTGCCTTAACCTTTTCTGGGTCCATCTTCAATCCTTCTGCAGAAGCAACAAACCCCAAATACACCAACTCTTCCTTCATGAATGAGCATTTCTTTAGATTTATCAGCAGTTTCTCTTGGTGCAGCTTCTTCAAGACATGATTAAGATGCCTTAAATGTTCTTCTTTAGTTCTGCTGAAAACTAATATATCATCCAGATACACTATCACAAATTTACCAATGAACTCTTTCAATACTTCATTCATAAGTCTCATAAAAGTGCTAGGTGCATTTAACAACCCAAAAGGCATTACCATCCATTCATACAATCCTTCATTTGTTTTAAAGGCAGTTTTCCACTCATCACCCTCTCTTATTCTAATATGATGGTATCCACTCTTCAAATCTATCTTTGAGAAATATTTAGCACCACTCAAACAGTCCATTAAGTCCTTAATTCTAGGTAAAGGGAATCCGTACCTGATTGTGATCTTATTGATTGCTCTGGAATCAGTACACATCCTCTAGCCTCCATCTTTCTTTGGGCTCAATACTACTGGTACTGCACATGGACTCAGGCTTTCTCTTATCAGCCCCTTGTCCACCAACTCTTATACTTGTCTCCTGATTTCCTCATTTTCCTTGGGAGTCATTCTGTAGGCTGCCTTATTTGGCAGATTTGAACTAGGGATAAAATCTATCTGATGGTTGATCTTTCTCACAGGTGGCAGCTCATCAGGTAAATCATCCACAATAATGTCACAGTAATTATCTAACATCTCTTGGATTTCTACTGGCAAATCAGAAATCTTTGTAGAAGTAAGAACTACCTTAGGTTTGCAAACTAAAGCAAAGCTTACCTCTTCTTCTTCTATCTGCTGCAGATATTCCTTCCCGCTCAGCAACAAGGTCTTTGGATCAATCACTCTACTGGATGGCTCTCCTTCTTTCATGGGTATCAATGTATGGTGTACCCCATCTTTGAAGAACTTGTAAGTGTTCTTCTTTCCATCATGCACTGCTTCTCTGTCAAACTGCCAAGGTCTACCCAGCAGTATATGACGCACATCCATGGGCATTACATCACATAGGACCTTATCTTTGTATTTGCCCATTTGCAGCTCTATCTCACACTGTTCTTTCACAACCAGCTGATGTCCTTTATGCAGCCAGGAAACCCTGTAGGGAGTTGGATGCTCCCTTGTCTTCAACTTCAGCTTTTCTATTACCTCAGTGGAAACCAGATTGTCTGTGCTGCCACTATCAATGACTAACTGGCAGCATTTCCCTTGGACTTTGCATATGCTCCTAAACAAAGTCTTCCTTTGTGCAAGCTCAGTGACCTCTTTGGCTTGCTTCAACAGGACCTTATTTACCACCAAGGATTCTCCCCTCTCTGGAAGAATTTCTTCTTCAATTTCTGCCTCTTCTCCAGCCTGGGCAACAACAGCATTTCTTGGACCAGCACCCACATTCTCTGGACACTCATAGTGCTTATGTCCCACTTGCTGACATCTATAACACCTCAATTCTCTACCTCTGCCTTTGTCTCTGCCTCCTCTTCCTTTTCCTCTGTAAGAACCCCTTCTGCCCCTTGCATCATCCTCTGTAGATGCATTTTGAGGTGAGCTACTGTTAGCTCCATCCCTGGGTGTAGCAGGCTTTCCTCTACCACCCTGACTTCCCTTCCCATGGAAAGTACCTCTCTTCTTGGCAGACTGTTTCCTCAGGAGTTTCTCCTCTGCTTTCAAGGCCATCTGATAGGCCTCTTCCACTGTCTTAGGAGACAAGAAACCAATCTCATCTTGGATCTCCAGCTTGAGACCATTCACATATCTGGCAGTCTTCTCAGGTGTGTCTTGGAATTGCCCAACCCTTATGCTTACTCTATAGAATTCCTCTGTGTATTACTTTACTGTCAGCAACCTCTGTCTCAGGTTCTGCATTTGCTTATACAATGTTAGCTGGTAATCACTAGGCAAGAATTTACCTTTCAATTTAGCCATCATTCTGGTCCAGCTCTTGATAGGTTGCTTGCTAACTCTCCTCCTCTCTTTCTGCACTCCATCCCACCAAAGTGCAGCTTGTCCTTTCAGCTTTTTTACTGCAAACTTGACCCTTTTATCTTCACTTATCTCTTCATAATCGAAGCATTTTTTCATTTCATTAATCCAGTCTACTAGTTCTTCTGGATTCAGTCCCCCTGCATAACTCGACACTTCAATTCTGGGCTTAAATGCAGACCCCAAAACAGTCCTAAGGAGCCTCATGTCAGGAGGAATCTCAACATTTTCTTCTGCTTCTTCTATCTCAGGCTCGCTGACGTCTTCAGGATCTCTGGTCTGTCTTTGCTCTATGACATCCATTCTGGCCTCGATCTTCTGCAACATCCCCAACACCTCAGCGTTGGCAACAGGTCTCCTCTTGCCAGCACCTCTACCAACTCGGATTTCCATGTTAGCAAAAACAACTTCAGACAACGGCTCTGATACCACTAATGACGCAACAACACTGATAGTCCGCCCCAAGGAGAGCTGGTCAACTGTGACGTGGCTCTGTCGACTCTTCCCTTTGGTTTACCCCACGTGGCTCTTTTTCCTTTATATTTAATTATCAAATTCGTAGAATTTGATAAATAATACTATCCACTATGTTGAACTTTAAATTATCTTCCTGAACCTTATATATTATGCCGTCAACCTTATGACCAACGTTTTATGCCTTTTGAAACTTTATATTAAAACCAACGCTTTATTTGAATAACTAACTGTGTAATAAACCTTTAGCCCTGGACCCCACCTCTACGGTCAATGGACCAATCAAACGCAAGCACCGTACCTCTTTTATCGTCTGCGCACCTTGGTTATCGTTCGTGCATCTCCTGCAAGCAACCACCGTCCGATGGCCCTTTCCCAAATCGACGGCTCTCGTTGATATCGCTTGGCGTCCTGGTACGAATGTTAACGTGTGATGGCACGGTTTAAACGGTGGTTTTCTGGGGGTCCACTTCGCCACGCATCCACTCCTCTATGGAATCGCTCCTCGATCGGGGAATACCGCTTGTACACCAAAAGCGGTGCGATATGGGCAATCTGCCTCCTCAAATCCACTCGTGGTTTTGCTACAGTGACCGACCAGGGTTAATGCGGGGTCGCGCTGGCCTTCTTAGTTATTTAACTCGGGTCTAATCCCAGGGTCAGGTTCCAAAATCAATGACTCTATTTCTCTTTAGTAAGCGGGAAATTTATATATGAACAGGGTTCACGACCATGGGTTCTCCACACAGACCTCGCCTGCGGCCGGGGTTAAATTCACAGGGTTTGCTCGAATAATTAAGGGAAACAACAGACAGAGATATGGGGAATTCATACAGGAGTTCAATTATGCATGCACATAATTCATCACTTCGCAATTAAACAATCTCTTGACAATTAAGGATTCGAAATGACTCTATGGTAAATGCGCACATAAACTATTTAATTGGAAGAAATTGTGAACACAGATCTTATTGCAGAATCTCTCTCTCCACTCTTCCTCTTTTCTCCCCCTTTTCTACATCCGGAGAATACAATTTATACATATTACAATGTGGCTCTTCGGTTCCTTAGTGAGGACCGTTTTGGAAAATCAACAGCCTAATTACAATAATTCAATTAACTGAAATATGATAGCTAGACTAATTGAGCTATTCAACTTCTATGACTCTAACTAATCTAAATAATACAATCAGCTGAGGTATTGACACCTAGCTGTAACAATTCAAATGTTTTCAAACCCTCCTAGCCACAACATGTGGACAAAACTCCTACATTGCTGGCTAGTGTCTAATGCCCCTACATCACAAGGCCTTACCGAGCATGGTTTCAATATTAGGAATTTGGCTTCTGTGATCCATAAAATATGTATCAGAAATTTTCGATAAAAATCACATATAAGAATTTCTTAGATACCTGTAAATGTGCCCTTTCAAAATGGTGAACTTTAAGTGCCAAGGCCTTACCGAGTAGGGTTTCAATATTAGGAATTTGGCTTCTGTGATCCATAAAATATGTATCAGAAATTTTCGGTAAAAATCACATATAAGAATTTCTTAGATACCCGTAAACATGCCCTTTCAAAATGGTGAACTTTAAGTGCCAAGGCTTTACCGAGCAGAGTTTCAATATTAGGAATTTGGCTTCACCACCAAATTCTGATACATAAATTTTTGATACATAAATATTAAAATTTTAATATATGTGGGCGGAGATCTAGCCATACCCACCGCCCACTCCCTCCACAATATATAACATATATACTTTATCCCTCCAAACCACCGTAACAACACCATATCCCCACCTCTCATTAGATAATTATCCACCCACGTAACAATTATAAAGCCCATGTTATAATATGGTTTTTAATAAACCATGGCATATAAAAAAAAAACTTTATAATATGGTATCACCACCATATATTACGTTGTCATAAATATTAACACATGATCCATAATATATGATATGTTGTGGATGACGTTCAATTTGGCGGGAGTTCGGATATAATAGTTGGAGCATAGGTATGGCAGCGGTTAGATATGGCGGAGCCACCAGCAATGGTAGGCTTTGCCCTTTATATTCCAAATCAATATCGTAACCATAATAGCAATAAGCGACAGAAGCATTATAACAAGAATCACATCCTTAACGGAATGGTAAGGTGTAGAGTTCACTGGTTATAGGTCACAGATTCAAATCCCTCTAAGTTCAGTCGGTTGATATTAAAGTAATTTTTTAACCGAAATCTTGACTCGTCCCTACTGGAACCATGCATTGGCCATTGACTTTGACTTTTTAGAGTTTTCCCTGGCAATTTTGACTTTGTATAACTAACGTTGAGCACGATACAAAACCATGCGGCAAAATCTTGACTCGTGCCTATTGGAACCATGCATTGACCATTGACTTTGACTCTTTAGAGTTTTTCTTGACAATTTTGACTTCGTATAACTTCTTCATACAAAGTTGGATTTTCCCCATTCAAGATGTATTGGAATCATTTTTATGAGCTCTATGTGATGGCACTATTTTCGCTAGATTTCAATGACTTATTATTTTTTGCTATTAATCCTAATCCCTCTAAGTTCAGTCGGTCGATATTAAAGTAATTTTTTAACCGAAATCTTGACTCGTGCCTACTGGAACCATGCATTGACCATTGACTTTGACTATTTAGAGTTTTCCCTGGCAATTTTGACTTTGTATAGTTAACGTTGAGCACGATCCAGAACCATGCGGCATGTTGACTTTGTATAACTAATAATGAGCACGATACAGAACCATGCGGCGAGATCTTGACTCGTGCCTACTGGAACCATGCATTGATCATTGACTTTGACTTTTTAGAGTTTTTCCTGACAATTTTGACTTCGTATAACTTCTTCATACGAAGTTGTATTTTCCCCATTCAAGATGTATTGGAATCATTTTTATGAGATCTATGCGATGGCACTATTTTCGCTAGATTTCGATGACTTATTATTTTTTGCTATTAATCCTTTTTGGATTCATCTGGATCATTTCTTGATCATCTCAAATGATTTTTTATTATTCTTGAACATTCTTGATCATGGATGAAATTATTGAAGACTTTTCTTTGAAATTTTCTTTATAAAAACTACTAGAGAAGACCCAATTGAGTATATTTTATGTAGACAAAAAGGGAGAAATCAAATCCAAGAGGAGTTGTTGTATAAGAATGAAAAGATTATTACAACCAAAGAAGGCCTCATCCATAGCACCGCAACGAGATATTGTAATTTGTAAACCTGCATTATATAGAAACAATGAAAAGGCCCCATAAGCGTTTGCTGAGACCATAACTATTTAATTATCTTACATTGAATTTATTTTCATTACTTTAAGAACCAAAAACCATTATTTGTTGTTTTTATCAAGATTAGGTCTCAAAGGTAAAACTTTGTGTTATTATTGTGTGTATGATTGATTCCTTCATCACAATGCTTCTTGCATTTTAATTACAATCTTAAACACAATTTATGCACAATGAAATAACAATCATATATTTACAAATTAATTCTACACTTTAGTATTCATGTCACTGAGATGGATAAGCCATAGGCCTATGCTTTATAGATCAAACTCAAATACACTTGAGAGAGCTCGAATACGACAAAAAGAACTCAAGTACCATCAAATAGTGGGTTTACAAATACCGAACTTGTATAGAGAGTTGGTTGTGGGTGAGATAAAAATATGTTGAATGGGTTTATGGATACCAAGTTAGGGTCGACATCCTTCATTAGAGAACTTTTGAGGTCTAAAATGGACCTCCTAAGAAAAATGTGCAACCAAAATAAATGTCATAAGAACTAATAGGATTCAAGATGATGATGTCAACCATGGCAAATGATTCACCATTTTTGGGGTAAAAAAGAAAATTATTAAAAAATAATAAAATAATAAAACTATGTTTTCAACTTGTATTATCAACTTATCTCCATGAGGTTTTACTCAAATTTCGAGCGGGAGTACTCATTGGATGAAAAATTTAATTCCTCATCAAAGGAGTACCCATGTTGCATACTTTCGATGGACTCTGCTACATGAATAATGAGAAATATATGAAAAAACATGATTGCAATCATGTTTTTCATGTGTTTCTCATTTTTCGTGTAGTAGGGTCCATCAAAAGTATGCAAAATGGGTACTCCTTGGATGAGTAATCAAATTATGTATCCAACAAGTGTTCCCACTCAAAATTTGAGTAAACCTATAGAGAGATATGTTGAAAATACGAGTTGAAAAAATAGTTTTTTTCTTTTTTCCCTCTAAAATTTGATGATGTAATGTAATCTTATTTTATTATTTCCACAATTATTTTATAATTTCCTTAGGAGGCCCATTTTAGACCTCAAAATTCCCTAATGTATCATAATAAATGAGGTTATACATGGAGGGTATAACCAAATATGCATTGTTTCTAAGATGTCACTTTTAGGATATAGATAGAAACAAGTTAAGAGATATATCAAAGTCTAGAGAAAGTAAAATCCCCTGAAAATCTATAAGGAAATCACATAAATGTAATGAAGTTGGGAATTGAAGAAAGTTAGTTGACCTAAGATAGTGACACAAGTAAGGTGTCAAATTATGATCCTTTAATATAAATGAATATCTCCTTGGAATAAGGAAAACATGTATACTTGTAATATATAAATACACATACAAATCATGATGTATGGCTGATTAACTTGGCTGTTTCTTTTTGTGTGACTACTCAAAAAGAGTCGTTTTTTAAATATGAAAAGTATGATGGATTCCATGTCCTCTTAGGAGATTGATGTCGTGTGGAGATACAATTAGATTCATATAATGGATTCATCAAATTGAAAATAGTGATTATTCCTAGGTGGGATACTTATTCTTATTCTACTAGTAATTCATCCACAAATCAATGCACTATTGGTATTTCGTTCAATAAGGAATACTTTCCTAGCAATTTCTCATTGCTAGCACAACCATCACCCTCGAAACCTATTCAAAACAAGCAAACATCTTTCAAAAAATCAAAATATCAGTTTCTTCATTTCCGGCAATTTGGTTATTTTGTAACTTCCCTTCCGAGATTTGTATCGCTTAATGCAACTACACTTATATTCACATAACATAATTTATCTTAAAAAAACAATACCTTTAATAGAAACCAAATATATATATATATATATATATATATATATATATATATATATATATATATGCGCCATCAACCCATAATTCTTGTTTATTTAAATGGAAATGCATCAACTCTCAACTTTCTCACATAACCAAGTTACCAACATTTTTTTAAAGGTCACATCAAATCATGTTTTTCATACCGATTTTGAAAAGTGTTGATGCAACATCAATCTTTTTCTTAGAGAAGCACATTTTCGACACTTTAAATTTTCTTATGATTTAAGTATGGACATTTCTTTTTAAATGTTGGTGATTTTCATTCCAAATTTGAAAAATGTTGATGCAACATTGTCGTTTTTTTTTTAGGGTCATATTTCTAACACTTTAAATTTTCTTATGTATTAACTATGTTTTTTTTTTAATGTTGGTAATTTTCATGTTTATTTTGAAAATTGTTGATGCAACATCGACTTTTTTAGGGAACATATTTTCTTATGTCTTAAGTATGTGCATTTTTTTTTTAAATATTAGTTATTTAACCATTTTTCAAGTTGTCTTTGTTTTCTTCTTCTTCTTATTTTTCTTCTTGAGATGTTTGGTTTTTAAGTGTTTTTCAAGTTTATGTTTTTTGTTACCCATGAGGTGCAGACCAATTGGTTTGTGTGGGGTTTAGTCCCAACCAGGTAATTGGTTCAAATATCATGGGGAAGTGTTGAGGATGAGAGCCACCTTTGGGGGAATTAAATTATCTCATGGGGTGTCCAAACTCGACCAAGCTACGCACAATATTAGCGATAACATCCCACTAGTGGGCATATTATTCTTCCATCCAACATTAGGGATGACCCTTACCTATGCTCAACCTAGCTCGGATATTAAAAAAAATTGTACCTTTTTGTTTTTCTTCGAAATTTTTGTTTTTTGCAATGAAATTTTCATTTTTTTGCGAAGTTAAAAAAATAATAATAAAATTAATATTTAGAAGTTATCATTTTTCATATATTTATGTATCGTTAATTAATACTTCAATACACATAAAATAATTTTCACTAAAAAACTAAAAAATTTAAACACATAACAAAAAAAATCATTTTTCACATATGGTATAGTTAAAAAAAATACACATTTAAGACCTTTTCGCTAAAAATGACATGTCAAATAAATGATTTTTATGGAAAAAAACTTAGCATAAAGAAGTTGAAAAATAGAAGATTTTATTTATGAATTTTAGGCATCTTCTACCGAGGCAAAGGAATTGCCGAAACGATCAAAAGTGGCCAGAATTCGATAAAACAAAATAAAAAAATGTCGCAATAGCAATGCTTGAATCATGTTTTTGATGGTGGAAATGGATTCAGCACCATCAAAAACCTCTGGAGCACCCAAAATCTTGAGTTTGACAGATGCAACCTGGATTTAAAAAAATTCCTGCCAAATTTTATGAAAATATTTCCAGAATTTCCATGATTTTAAGGGTAAATTTCCAGGGTGGTTAGATTACCGCTGAATTTTATATCCAAAAATAATAATATTTGAAGTTTTTTTTTTCTAAAAATAATGATTCATAAAAATAACAAAAGAAATGTTTAAAAATTAAAATAAAAACAAATTTAACAAAAAGAAAACTCAAATAACAAAAAAAAAGTTAAAAAAAAACTATTTAAAAAATAAATAAAACTATTAAAAAAAGCAAAAAGGGAAAAAATTAAATAAAAAATTAAAACATTGATAATGATGATGATGATTAACATCTACTAAGATTAATATGGTATATCGAACCTTAAGAATTTAATCGAGTTAAAATCAAAATTTATTATAAAAAAAGGAACAATGATATATATATAAACAATTATTTAAAAAATTAAAAAATGATTAAAAAATAAAAACATTATTAAAAATTGAAAAATAAAAACAAAATACATATAAAATACATATATATATATATATATATATATATATATATATATATATATATATATATATATATATATATATATATATATTAAAAAAAACGTATTGAATTATAAAAGTAAATAAACAAATTAAACAAATCATAAATTAATTTTAAAAAGTTGTAAAAAAAAGGGACGACGTTGATTCTTGGAATCAACACAGAGTCGTGCGCACACACCTTTCTATATTTACGGTGGGGTTGATGGCCAAGCGAATAAGCCCTCGGCTTGACCTCAACAAGGGAGTTAGGCTCCAGTGGGCCTACCAATAGCCCGTTGGCACTTGTCGGGCAAGGGATTGGTTCACCCAGCTAGTGCCAAAGGGTCGCCAATAGGGTAGCTAGAGAAACAATGAGTCGCTCCAACCACCCTATCGATAGCCTTTGGCACCGGCTGAGTTGGGTCCATTCTTGGGAATCGGTCTCCGCACCGAAAAAAATTACAATTTTTTCTAGTATTTTTTAATTTTTTTCTAATGGTTTTAATATATATATATATATATATATATATATATAATTTTTTATTCATGATGTGTGTGTTAAATTTTTTTATTATTTAATTTGTTTTTATTTTTATTTTTTTTTATTTATATTTATTTGTCAAATATTTTATTTTATTTTATTGTGTTTTTTTTTCTTTTGTTTTGTATTCAAATATATTTATTTATTTATTTTATTTTTTAATTCGTTTCATTTTTTTTTTTTAGTGAGATATTTTTTTTTGTTTTTCACTTATTTTATTTATTTATTTTTAATTTGTTTATTGAACCATCTCAACAGTTAGTCCCATCCATCCAATTTACTATGGAGTTAGAAGAATACTCCTCTCTTCCATTTTCAGATGTGTTGGCTTCTCGTCGCCCTGATGGCTCCCTTTCTCATCAAGTGTACCACAAAAAAACTCATCCTGACCAATACCTCCATGCCCTTTCCCATCACCATCATGCCCAGAAATATCTCGTCTTAAAAACCTTGTTTTTTAGGGAAATTCAGATTTCTAACACCCAATTCCTTTCCAAAGAAAAATCTCATCTCTTAGAAGCCCTAAAAAACAATGGTTATTCTTCCAGCCTAATTAATAAGGCTTACCGAGTAGCTCAATTTACTTCCCCTAAACATCCTCCATTCCCCGCTCCCATTCTCTTGCCCCCACTAAAGCTATGGTTTCGCTCCCATATATAAAAGGGACCACTCACCACGTCTCCAAAATTTTAGCGAGGAAAAATATTAAAACTCTCTTCAAAAACTACAAGATGTTAAATCTATAATTTAAATCTCCGAAAGGCCAATTTGATCTATTAACAGACCTAGGAGTTTACAAAATTCCATGCTCATGTAGTAATTCTTGATGATGATGATGATGGTTAATGTCCATTGAGACCAATCTTTGGTCTATCGGACCTAAAGAAAAGAGTTATTTAGTTTGATTTAAGATTTTATTCCTATGCGCAAAAAGCTTGGAGAGAAGCCTCCCGAGCTCACTATAATTTTGACATCTTAAAAGGCTAGGAAGGTCAGTATTGCAAAAAATATTATGCAATTGAGCTCTAATGTGGTTGTACGCGGGGCACTCTAAGAGGAAGCGATTTTCATCCTCGATGTCCATATTCTCACAGAGATGGCAGACCCTTTCCATCCATGGTGTTTTAGGAACTGTCCAACAACCTGTTTCACTATGGATCTCATGAGAGTTCGTTATAATCTTGGCTATATTAATTTTCTTCTTTGAGCTAGTTAAAATAAAGAGATACTTTTGATCTTCTAGGGTGGGGTTGATGACCTCCTTATAATATCTTAATTTTATTTTAGCTGCTAGATCTTTCTCACACCACATTTTTTCTTTGAACTTAGAAGTAACAATTTTTTTAATGTTATTAACGTTTTGCACTGCAAGATTCTCGTCGATCTCCCAATGGTTTAACCAGGCCCTGGTGTCTTTATACCAACCTCATTTAAGCCTTAGGTGGTTTTGGCTGGAATTTAAAGCTAGCTTAGGAAGTCTATAGTCTCCTATGTTATTGAGCTTGTGCTTGTACAATAGAAGCCTAGTCATAGCTAGGCTCTCGATAGGGGAAAGACCCACTTCTATAAGGAGAATATGATAGGGTGTATTTCTTTTAATTTTAAGGTTATACATTATAAAACGCTTCTGGATTTTCTCAATATTTCTCCAGGATTCTCTAGAGATGCTGCAACCCCAAACCTCACATTCATATAAGATAATAGGATTGAATAAATTTTCAAAGAGGAACTTCTTTCTATCCCACATTATGAGGTTTTCCGTTTTACAATTATTTTCAAGACCAAAATAAGCATTCCACCCCCCATTAATCCTTTTCTGAATGCTATAGTTCCAGTTGAGCTTGTGATGAATATCAATTCCTAGGTACTTGTAAGAAGACACTTCCTCCAAGTTACTATTGTCATACATAAAATTAGCGTAAGTGTCCTTCTTGGATTTGATAATTATAACTTTTTTTTTGTCAGTGTTAACATACATACCCATGGTAGAGCAGAAATCCTTAAGAATTCTAAGTTGCTTATAAAGATTAGATGGGCACCTTGCGAGAATAACAATATCATCAGCATAGAGAAGAAGGATGATGATTATCCCAGCTAAGATCATGCCAGCACATCCTGCTTCCTCTAAACAACCTTCTAGTTTGTCGATGTAAATGCCAAATAGGGTAGGGGAGAGGGGGCAACCTTGTTTAACTCCGATAATACACTTAATATATTTCGACCACCCCTCATTGCTCTTTAACTTGGCAATTACATTCTTGTATAACCTTATAGCGGTTGCTCTTAGCTCGAAAGGAACATTTAGCTATTGTAATCTATTCCATAGGTTGTTTCTAGGAACCGTATCAAAATCCTTTCTAAAGTCCACAAAGCAACATAAGAGATTGGATTTATCATTGCAGCATTCCTCCATAATGATCCTAAGCGTAAAGAGGTGGTCCATTGTTGAGTGCTGCCTTCTAAAACCCGCTTGGCCTTTAGCACGCTTACCTTCACATTCAAGCCAAATGCTCAACTTATTTTCCAAAATAATACCATATAACTTGGCTAAGAGAGGGCTGATCACAATTGTCCGATAATTAGAGGGGTTATTTGTATCCCCAATTTTAAAAATAGGGATAATGAGGCTCTGAGTCCAAGGTTTAGGGAACCCTTGCTTTACCACTTGGTTTAAAAGCTTGTGGATGTGGGGGATGAGGACAAGACCTCCAATTTTTAAGATTTCTGCCTGGTAACCTTCAATGTCTTTAGCTTTCCCATTTACCAGGCATTTAAATCCAAAATCAATGTCTTCTAATGAGAAAACTTCTTTCGTTGTGAGTAGGGTTTCAAAGTTATCCCTTCCATTTGGAGATTCATAAAGCTTTTTAAGATAGGAATTCTAGTCATGTAAAGCAATTTTATTATTATCTTTAGTTTTCATAGTTAGAATCAGCCTCTAGAATTTCTTAGGAGCCACCTTAGAGAGGTGTAAGAGATTCTCTTGTCTTTTACGAATATATTGCCTTTTTTTCCTTTTAGTTAGGGCTTTGTAGATTTTTATCTTGTCAATTTTGAGAGATTCATCAACAACTTCCTTAATTTCTCTCCTCGCACTTTTACAATATTTGTCAAACAGGTGATCAATAAAATCTCATCTAAAAAAACTTGTCGATACTTTCACAATTAATTCTCCAAATCAGTTATTGTTGATCACTCCTATAAATATAATCACCTTATATGTTTTCATCAAGCTGAAATCATTGCCCCCACTCCTTTCTATTCCACTTTAATCATCTGAGAAGCCATTGAAATCGAAAAACATCGAAAAAAATCATAAAAAATTTAATCAACAAGATGACTACAAGTTAATTCAATCCTAAAAGCCTCTCATTTATAGCCTTAATTTCTAATCTAATTTAAGGCGGGGTTGATGGCCAGGTGAATCGACCCCCAGCTTGGCCGGCACCAAAGGACCTCAACAAGGTAGTTGGGCTCCAATGGGCCTACCAATAGCATGTTGGCACTTGTTGGGCGAGGGATTGGTTCACCCAGCTAGTGCCAAAGGGTCGCCAAAAAGGGAGCTAGAGAAACAATGAGTTGCTCCAATCACCTTATCGATGGCCTTTGGCACCGGCTGAGCCGGGTCCATTCTTGGGAATCGGTCTCCGCACTGAAAAAAAATCAAATTTTTTTTTAGTATTTTTTATTTTTTTTTCTAATGGTTTAATATATATATATATATATATATAGAGAGAGAGAGAGAGAGAGAGAGAGAGAGAGTTTTGTATTCATGATGTGTGTGTTAATTTTTTTTAATTATTTAATTTGTTTTTTTAATTTTTTTAATTTATATTTATATGTTAAATATTTTATTTTATTGTGTGTTTTTTTTTTCTTTTGTTTCATATTCAAATAGATTTATTTATTTATTTTACTTTTTAATTCGTTTCATATTTTGTTTTTTAGTGAGATATTTTTTTTGTTTTTCATTTATTTTATTTTATTTATTTTTAATTTGTTTCTTGAACCATCTCAACAATTAGTCCCATCCATCCAATTTACTATGAAGTTAGAAGAATACTCCTCTCTTCCATTTTCGGATGTTGTTAGGGTCCCGTGATTTGGCTGATTGGCAAGTCAAATGATAGTGTAACATCAAACCAATCTTTGGAGCCCAAGGACCTAGCCTTCCTGGATTCAGAGAGGGCTCTCTCTATTTGTGTAAGGGATATCTGTATGTTTGCTTATTGTGTTCTAATTTTAGGCTAGTTATGAAGTAGGTTTTTTGGTTTTGGTTTTTAGGTTGTGAGGGATGAAACTGATCAAAGATATAAGATAGGTAAAAATATGTCAGATCAACTGGGCTATGGGGTCGAAGAGGTCAAGAAAGCTATCAGATGGTGATACAAGGTTGTTGAAGGGCTGATTTGATTCGAGGTAAAATGGATCTTTGGGCAAAATAGAGTAAGATGGACATCAAGTTTGTGAATAACAAAGGATTCCAAGAATAACTAGTTTAATAGCTGACATAAACATGGTAGGGAAAACCATTAATCATGATAAATGTAACTATAAGCTAATCAATACATAGAAATAAACATTCAAGCCATGAATAGAGATATATAACTCTCTAACTTTGGGAAATGGCTATCAGACTTTGGGGAAATACACTTAAGACAGAAAAACAACTCAAATCACTATGCCGGAATGCCTAAACACAGTACATCAAGTTATTGGGCACTTTGAAAACAAGATTGCATAGTCTTAGACAAAGGGCAAGATCAGAACAAGACCTCCTTGGTTCAACAAATGACAATCTAATCAGTCAAAGAGAAATTTCATGGATGGAGCTATGGCTAGCCATGAGTAAGCAGGGCATACCGTAAATCATACTTAGCATGCATCAAACCATGAATGAAACAAGCAACAATATCCTTAAGTTATTAAAGAGCAATCAAGAATTATTTAATGTGACTAAGAATGCAGAAAACATAGAAGCTATGAAGAAACAGGAAATTTGAGGTGCCTCCAAGGGCATGTTTCAAATTTGCTCTCTATTGTCCTATAGCAAGCAATAAAATGGATTTATGAATGAAAAATAGGAAACAAAATAGAGAGAGAGACACTATACCATTCTACCAAGTCATGGAATCCAACAACAATCCTCTTTCATCATCCAAGAACATCCAAGAGACTATCCAAAAGCATGAGACAAGTATTTCTTCCAAAGCTTATATGACCATATATTGCTTCTATTCATCAAGTTCAACCTCTGTTTACAATGAAAGCCTTTAGAATATATAGGCCAAAGTGAAGAAAACCTCTTAGTTCAACTTGTAATTTCATTGGCCTATCCAAAATATCTTATTTTTTCCTTGAGGCTTTGCAAAGACCAAGGCACAAAATATCTCATAAAATATCTAAAAAATGATAAAAAAGGGAAATAAATTGACTTTTCATAACTTCTCATGCACAAAAATAGCTAAACGCACATGAGGAAAAAGCAGTTTTGAAAGGTTCAATTTTTACAAAAATACTCAAAAAATACATCAGCAAAAGGTCCCCTGACTTGTCGGCAACTTTTGGAAGCCTTCCCGATGTCGAATTTTTGCTCATGATAGCTCGTTGGAAAGCTCTGAGTGTCTACTTTCTGAAAATGTTTATTTTTCTCCAAAATAACCACTGGAAGTCCTCCAAAAATAGGCCTGTGTGTAAAAACCCAAAAAATAAGCCTTGCTGATAGACCGGGTAGAGTGTATAAAAAACGAGCATTTTTTGCCATTTAGGGGGAGAAAATGATCTTCAATTGTCCTGAAAATCGCTGAGTATGTGCCCCTGAAAATATGGCATCCAATGACACCATTCTCATCCTTTGATGATGCCCCAAACTGAAATGGCGATGCCCATGGTTTTTGGCCAAAAACCCAAAAATGACAAAAAACCAAAATATGTCGAATTTCACCCAAAATTGGTGAGCATGACCCTCAATGGTTTTCAGCAACATGTTGTGAAGAAAAGGCCAAGATTTGAAGTCTTGAGGTGTCTTTCCTCAATTTTTGTGCCGGGCGCTTCCCTTTGGCTTCCTTGAGTTTTTCTTAAGCAACCTTCAACTTCCGCCGAGCAAACTGATTTAGCTTTTTATAATGCCCCGTCATTCTCCTTTGAAGGTCCAAGTCCCTGTTTTCCTTCTCCAATTTCTTCTCCAAGTGGTCATTGACTCTCTCAAGCCATGCCTCCCTATTATTCTCTATCTCTTGTTCAAACAATGCAGTGAGAGGGGTAGATTGGAGAAGGGCATTTTCCTCTTCTTTTTGCTTCTCAAGGGCCTTTTTTAGCCCCATGGTTCTTGGACTCTTTTGCCTAGGCTGATCTTCGCCTTCACTTTCATCGAACTCACCCATGAGTTCTTCCAACCTCACTTGGGCTTTGGAGGTCTCCTTCTTGTATTTGATCGCCCGTGTCTCATAAACAGCCATATGGACACTCATTTGCTTATTTTGGATTTGCAAAAATTGATTGAAATTCCTAGCTCTATGAAGATCATCCTTCAAGGCATCAATTTGGCTTTCCCTATGGATCAAGAGATTTTCTAGGATTCGGGCTTCATTATCACTATCATCGCTTTGGATTTGGATGATATCGAATTCCTTTTCCGGTTCATGACTGCTTTCTTCCTTGCCCTTCCCTTTGCCTTGGGTGGCTCTTCTAGTACTCTTCCTCTTAGGCAATTCGACCAAGGGCTTCTTTGGCAATTTTCCTTTACTTCGGAGGGCCCTTGTCACATTTGGAGTGACAACTCTAGGCACTCTTTTCTTCGTTGTCCGGGGCTTGGCCACTTTCGGAGAAGAGAGCATGGCCCCTTGCCTCAGAGAGGCAGCTAGCACATGCTCCATGGGTTGTTTACCCTTGTCACTTTGCCCTTCATTTTTGCCAATGTCTTGGCTCTCTTCAAGGATGCCTAGGCTGTCTTTTTGCACCTCCCTTTGAGGGCTGTCCTCCTCACTGCTTTGCAACTTTTTATCCTGCTGCCCCTTTTCTTCTTGAGTCTGCTGTTCCTCTTGAAGAGGCTGTTGTTCTTCACCCTGAGGCTGCCTCTGCTCATGCTACTGTAGCTGCTGTGTGTCATCTTTTTACTGCCCTGTTCATAACTTTCTTCTTCATCCCCTTGCTGCTGCTCATCATCACTTTCCTCTTCCTGCTCATGTCCTTCTTCCTCCTCATGGTCACTTTCTTCTCCTTCTTCAGGCTCCTTGGTTTGTTCTGTGGTAAACTTGAGCTTTTTGGGAATAGGTCTTCTAGAAGAAGGTGAGGGATGATGAGTAGGAGGTGTAGGGGATGTATGGACTGGAGGGACAGTGGAGAAATCCATATGAGTGATGAAATTAAACCAAGAGACCTCTCTCTTTTCAAGCTGATGAAGAATGATGATTTTGATGAGAGAGTGATGGAAGAGACATGCTATTTGCTCTGAAGGAGGCTTCTTCTGAACAGCGGAGGCCATTTTATCAATGCTTTTATGTAAGAAGAAAGGAAGATTTAACAGCTTGGTCCTTGTGAAATGCATGAGCAGTCGAATGTGATAAGCATAGATTCGGGAGAATCTTCCCTCACAAGTGAAGTATTTCATGATGATCTTCATGAGGGGGGCGTAGCTGGCTAAAATATATGAGAAAGGTAAAATAGAAGAACATGACTCTCTGTGCTCAAGCTTTAGAAAGGGCTTGTAATCTTCTGAGTCCAAATGGCTTTGTTTAAACCACTTTTCCCCAATATAGGGGATTTTAGTGGCCTTGGAGAAGGATCTTGGAGAGAATTTGAAGTCAAGGCCTGCCAACTAGAAATGTTTGTCTTGAAGCCTCAAAGCGCAAGGTGTGTCAAAGGAGAAAAGCTCTTCACCTCTTGTACTCTTTGACAAAAATATAAACACCCCACCTCGTGGAAATTGAATAAAACTGATGGGTGGGCATTCACTTCTTCAGTGGAAATAGGCTCAAATCTCTTATGCAATCCACTCCTACTATCATGCCTGGGAGGCATCTTGTTCGGGATGCTCTCTGCAAAACCAAACTACCTCAAATGGTTTTTTTGAAATGTTCTCTCAAACACAACTCTGTCTTCTTTGTCAACCACTGTTTGATCGAGGAAAATTTGCCTCAAATGCTATGTGAAATGTTTCTTTGATATCAGGTCTCTTCTCCTTCCAACTCACTGCCTTTTCCCCTTTGTATGCCAATCAAAAAATAATTTTAATAACAAGCACACAGTCAACTAAAATGTATACACAATCAAGTGATTTTCGGTGTTTGGGTAAGATCACAGAGCTCTTGGTGTTTTGGTGTAAGCAAGGCAGCCTAGTATTTAGACAGAGGAAAAATACTCCTCCAAATCAAAACACCCTCCTTGTATTCACTATTTCTCACACACAAGTAAACAAGAAAACCTCCAAACTGATTTAATAGTTTCAGTCACTAAATTTTATTTTCATGGAACAAAGGAGGAAACACTAGTTTTTTGCTTTTTACCACACAGAGATGGACCTTTGAAATGAAAAATCACTTATACAATGATCACTATTGTTGAAATTAGGCTCACTGTTTCACTTATCAAACACCGTGTTTCTCCCTTTAAACACTGCCACCACCTTTTAACACTGTTTCGAGGGCAGTTTATTAGGTCTTTTGACATTAATAAAAACCCACCAGTTTCACTATGTCAGTGTTGGGAAATCATAGCCACTGCAAGCCTGGATCTTTAAACAAAAATATCAACCCTCCTTACCACTGTTTTTTCCACTACATATAGCTGACAGAGTTTATGGTTTGTGCTAAAGCAGTTCGGATGTCCTTAATGCTTGACAACCCCACTAAAACAGTGTTTATTTTGTCTTGCAGGGAGTGTGATGTTTTAGCACTTTTTAAGGGCAGTTTAGGCTTTTTGAAGCTAAAATTAACACTTCGCTCTCAACCAACTATAACTTTATTTCAAAATATTCACTCAAAATACCTTGAATTACACCAATATTTTCACTGCTTCAAACACCATCTAGCAGTTTGAATTTAGCAAGGAGGCAAAACAAAATAACTTGAAGATCGATGGCAACCCTTGTTTGAGGAGTTTGAGCTGCTTTCAAAGCTTATTGGAGGCGTTTTTATCATTTGAAACATGCGCGAAACGTTTAATAGGGAAGGCGCCGTGCAATGGAAAAGTGTCGGGTCGACGACAGGCAGTTGTGACTGGCGCCTACAGGCGCGTCGCGCACCGCTACAGGCCCGCCGCACGACAGTGTAACCCCCGTGTAAAATCTCACCTGAACGCCCCGCACGTTCTTCCAGGTGCATCGCGCAGTCCAAAAACCTGAAAACTCTATGAAATTTCACTCAAAAACTCTTTCCTCGATCCAGTGAACAACAAAGGGGAGTTTTTTACGTTTTGAAATGAAAAATAGGTATGGGAAATAGTCTCTAACCTTTGTATTTGGAAAAGATAAAAAACCCTTTGAAGTGCTTGATGAAGGTTTTGAAAATGTTTGAAAGGCCTTTGGATTAAAACCAAAACATGAAGCTCATATCTTTTGAAAACATAACTAAGACTCCTTTTTGTTCAAACAAAGACATAGTGGCAACGATCATTTCCTTTATAAGCCTGACCCCTTTTGAAGTAAAGCAACCCTTTTTTTAAAAATTAAAAACTTTCACTGTTTCTCACTAAGGAATGAAAAATTGTTTTCCTTTTTGATATCTGCACTGTGGAAGGAAATTCTGCTCTGAGCCACATGAAGGACTGTAGATGTGCCTTTTGAGTGATACTGTCTTTTTACTAGGGAAGAAGCTTAACTTTAATTTCAATATCCCTTTTCCACCTCTTGTCTTTGTATTTCTCATCTGTTGTCACTTTTGATCAGTTGAAAAAGGTCTTTATGAATAGAAAGAGCAACACCTCTGAATATCATCATCACTTGTTTGTTTTTCTTATTGAAAAAGGATACCTGTAGAAAGACACCTTGTGTTATGTGAGGTTTTCTTTGACACTTTGAAGGAGGCAGCTTCACCCTTTTGAAACCTAAACTGACAGTGTTTGCTCCTGATGCTTTGGAGGTAGTCATGCCCTATTGTGAAACTGATTGAGGTGGAAGGTGCTGTTTGAGCTTCTCCTTTGACTGTGGGTAAAAATAAAACAGGGGATGATGTACTAGAGTTGAAAAGTGAACAAGGGAAAGCTGCCCCTTTGTTCTTCTATGAAAGAGGTCTGCAAGAAACCTGGGTTTTCATTCATTTCACCTTTTTTTCGAGAGCAGTCCCTTTAGAATATTTTCCATATGCCATGATTTCTTTTCAACCTCTGTCTTAACCAACTGAAGAATGTTTGGTGAACATACTGACAGTGGTTTCCTTTAGACTTGATGGCAGAGGTCACTTTGAGACCAAGACCTTTTGACTCCTTTGGCCATCAACTTAATAATATTTCTTCATTGATGATGAACCCACTAGCTTCACATAGTAACTCAATAACATAGAAAACTCCTGTAGACAATTTTTAAGAGCACTACTGCTTTACCTTTGCCTTTAACATCATTTTTATTCAGAAACCCTTAGTTGCTGTCTCTCTGCACCCGAAAAAATTTCCTTTAGTCAGTGCAAATTCTTAAAATCAAACTTAATCCATTGGCCCTCTGCTTATAGATGAAGGAGGCGCTCTTAACCCTCTTCTTATAAAATGAAGGAGGTTCTTCAGTCTACAATCCCTCTGCTTATAGATGAAGGAGGTTTTTCAGTCTTCAAAAACCCTCTGCTTGTAGGCGAAGGAGGTTTTTTCAGTCATGCCATCTCATCAGCTTTCAACAGTGTTATTTTTCCTTTCATTTTCCTTTCATGCTTGAGCCAATGAAGAATGAAAAATTGATAATAGTTAAGATGAGCACTTCTCTGAGACATGTAATTCTGCTTTTCAAATGTCTCTATGCTTCTTTAGGCATCATAAGCCATTTGGTTAGTATTTTCAAAGCGCTTCTTGTCATTCATAATTTACTAACCTTTGATTGTGATCGCAAGAGCTTAATGAAACAACTCTCTGCTCTGTAGCTGCATCCCAGGCTCAAAATCACATTGAGAAGAAATTGTCTTCTCATGTGGAACCAAATACTGTCTTCTGGGAATGCTGGTATACTTCTGTTCTTGAAAGATCCATTAAAACACTGTAAAACCACCTAAAATCAGTTTGACCTATGTTACATGTATTGCTGAGCCTTGAGGGTTTATGAGTGGCGCGACCTAGGGTTGTAACCAAATTTATTTGCAGAATGGGAAGGTCTGTTATGACTGGTGTGTAGCAGATAGAGGTTCTTTGGCTTTAGGATAGTTTTCCAAGGGAGAAATTCCTAAAGCGCCACTACCTAACTTAGGGGATACTTTTGGACAGATTTGGAATGTTTTATTTGGAGCTGATGGACAAGCTAGTATGGCTGAGGCTAGATAGGACTCGATAATGAGGTTTCATCTCGTCATGGGCGGACTGAAAGGTAAGAGGGAAAAAATTTTTATGGGTGTTTTCCAGCTGGAAAATTTGATTATTTTTAGATCAGCTGCTAGAAAACATGACTATTACAACTAGTCATCACTAACAAGTGAAAAATACTGATGACTAACAGTGGCTCCATTTTGGGAGGGCAGCTCCTTTTCAGGAGGTGTCCAGAATCTCAGATCTTTGGCTCATGAAGACCAATGCCTTATCCATTGGCGCAAATTCCATTCTTCCTTGATGCTATTTCTGAAAATTGACAGCATGATTAGCATCAATGATATTTCTACTTACCCCACTATCTTTCCTAACATTTTTTCTTCTTTTGGGTGAATTTGGACTAGAAACCTTTTGAAAATATATATATATATATATATATATATATATATTTTTTTTTCTTAGAAAAATGAACCTATCTAGCTCTACACTTATATCTGCCGGTAGTTCAGATTTAGCTGATGAACTCCTTCATTACCTTAGCTATGCTAGATCAACTGTCAAGGTTAAGCTGTTTGACAGGATTTTGTTCTCTAATCTAAACATGAAATTGAAAAATGATCAAATGAGGGTTAGACAGTCTGATTTGTCATGTAATTGCGGCATGAAAGACAAGTTGCACACAAATATTATTTTGCATAAAATGGAAACTAGGAAAACGTGGCTAAGATGCACAATTTGATTTTCATCCCCGCTTTCCCTCTTTGGTTCTGTTTTGAGCATGTGGAACCAATATCCTTTCCTAATCTACTCTCTTTGATAAGTCAAGCTTACACAATGTTGACCATATTTTCCACTCACTAACTTATCAGCAAATAAATTTAACACATGTTCAGCTATGATTAGGCTAGATAACTGAACAAGACATTTGAGCACTAGTAGCGGAATTTAGACTTGCGCGCTTTCCGAATGATTATTTTTTTTTAACATGGGGCCCTCTTTCTATTTTTCAAACCGCCCTCTTTTCTATTTTTCTATTGTTTTTGACTTTTCTGCTTTTTATCTACGTTTCAAACAATGGTATATACAATGATTGAAAATGTTTTAAAATTGGAGCTCTTGACAAAAATAATGTTCTTATGTCATCCCATTTACAGGACCTCCAAAAGTTTCAGTCCCATCAGGTTCTTGCAGGAAAAAGGCATTGTTTCCGCTGACTGAGCTGATGATTGAAGGCCCTTTCCATAAATTTTAAAACTTGCCATGTTTACCTTTGTCTTCTATTCTAGAATCCCATTTTAACACTTTGTCCCCAATCTATAAATCATTTTCCTTGGTCCTTCTGTCAAAAATTTGTTTTATTTTGTCTTGCACTAACTGAGCCTTTTGGTAAACTTCTTCTCTGGTTTGCTGTAAATGGATAGTCTGAATTACCCTTATTTGCATGTCATTTTCTTCTATTTGAACTTCTTGTAATAGCTTCATTACTAGAACCCCTAGAGATGTTGGGAAAATGGCATCTATGCCATAAACTAGTTGGTAAGGAGACATAGCTATGGATTTTTTGGTGGTTAGTCTATCAGCCCATAGTGCGTGTACTAGTTTTCCATGCCATGCTTTTTTATTTTGTTCAAGAAGTTCTTTGATGATATTGACTAGGCTTTTGTTAGAGGATTCGGCTAAACCATTACCTTGAGGGTAATAAGCTATGGAATGTCCTAATGAAATGTGATATTTGTAACAAAAGTCAACCATTATTTTGGAGGAGAAGGCAGCGGCGTCATCTGTAATGATCTTTCTAGGACAGCCAAACCTAGATAGGATGTTGGTTTCTAGGAACTTGATGATGACTGAATCAGTGGCATTCCTGGAAGGTATGGCTTCTATCCATTTGGTAAAATAATCAGTGGTTGTAAGGATCCATTTATGTTGAGCAGATGAGGAAGGGTGAATTTCCCCAATAAAATCTAGACCACATTGTTGGAAGGGTCCTTCGACTATGATGGGGTGTAAGGGCAAAGGTAAAAGCTTTTTCTTGCCATCAAAAACTTGACACTTATGGCATGTCATAACTAGTTTGTGAGTATCAGGGAATAAGGTAGGCCAATAATAACTGGCCCTAAGGATTTTGTTCGCTGTAGTTTTCCAGTAGAGATGGCCTCCACATTCTCCTTCATGCATTTCGTACATAATTTTCTCTGCATCAGACTCAAGAAAACATTTAAGCAGCATACCAGTGGGATTTTTCCAATACAGAAGACCATCTACAATGCAAAAATTTAAAGACTTTTGTTTAAGAAATCTTGCTTTTGTCTTTGATAAAGTTGGAGGAGCATTTAGATAGAATAATACATAAAGAATATCTACATACCAAGGTGAATTTAAAAACACTTGTTCAACATGAGGGGCTGTGCATTCTTCCCGTTCTTCTAAGGCATCAAAAAAATTTATATCTAAAGCTTGGAGGTTGGTTTCAACCATTATTCTTGCAAGTCCTTGTCCTTTAACTAGTTTGGTAGTTTGGATTTCTAAGTCATATTATAAGATGATAGAGATCCATTTTCCCCTTTTGCCATCTGGATCTTGGTTTAATATGTCTTTGACGACGGTATTAGGGACAAAAGAGATGACATGACAGTGCAAGATGTAAACTCGGGAATCTTTCAGTGCTTTTACCAATGCGAATGCCTATTTTTCCATGATGTTTTATTTCAAGGGAGCATCTCTTAGGGATTTGCTAAAAAAGGCAATGGGGTTGCTCTTGTCCTGCAGCGTTTTTTTGCAACAACACAGCAGCTATTGTGTGTTCAGAGGCAAATGAAAAAATGTAAAAATCTTTGGTGAAATCAGGACTTATCAATACTGGTGTTTCAGTTAGGGCCTTTTTAACTAGCTCAAAAGATTTTTTGGCTTCTGTAGTCCATTTAACCCCGACCTCTTTCTTCAACATATTTGTGATATCTCTCAGGAGTTCGGCAAGGTTTGGGATGAATCTTCTCAAGAAATTTATCTTTCCGATAAAGGATTGCAGCTCCTTTATATTTCTGGGGTGACTTATTTGTAATATGCCTTCGATTATTTGGGGGTCTATTTTTATTCCCTCTTCTGAAATAATGTGACCTAGGAGTTTTCCTTCTTCTAGACCAAAGAGTGTTTCGTTAGGGTTTAGGGATAAACCATATTTTCTACATTTTTTAAAAACCTTTCTTAAGTGTACCAGGTGTTCTTCATCTGATTTGGAATATACTATAATATCTTCAAGATATATGACTATGAAATAACCTATGTCTTCTGAGAAGGATATGTCCATGGCTCTTTGGAATGTGGCACCGACATTCATCAATCCAAAAGGAATTTTTAACATACATAAAAGTGCCCCAAGGTGTGGTGAAAGATGTTTTTTGTTGATCAGTGGGGTAAACCAACACTTGGTTATAACCAGAAAAACCATCAAGTAATAAGATCCTTTTAGCACCTACTACCTTTTGAAGTATGCGGTCCATTTTGGGCAAGGGATAGTTGTCCTTTAAAAAAGCTCTATTTAGGTTTCGGAAATCGATATAGAGTCTGATTTCTCCGGTCTTTTTCCTAACTGATACTAGATTTGAGACCCACTTAGAGTACTGGAGGGACACTATTATCCCAGCATCATACATCTTTTTGATTTCCTTTTCAACCAAAGGTAGTAACACTGGGTTTATCCTTCTTAACTTTTGTTTGAAAGGCTTCTGGTTTTCTTTGAGGGGAATCTTATGTTGAATGATGCTTGTGTCGTATGATTTCAAATCTTGGTATCCCCATGCGAACACATCTTTAAATTCTTTAAACAACTTGATGTAATTATGCTTTATGTGAGGCGGAAGGGTTTTGGATAGTTTGATATTTCTAGGTTCTTCTAAGCTTCCTATGTTATATTCTTCTATGTCGACCTCAGTAGATTCCATTTTTGGCTTTTTGGCCACATCGTTGAAATCAAACAATTCCTCTAAAGGCGCAAGCCCTCTGGGTATGGTGTCATTTTCACAATGTATGACTTCGAGTTCTCTTTGATAAATGTCCTCTTCTATCTCAGTTCCACATGAATGATCTATCAGGTTTAGATTCATCCAAGAAGGTGGATTTGGCTCTTGGTCTTGAATTTGGCCGGATTTCTTTTCTTCATTTTCTAAGTCTGTTTTGGTTACTTCAAATTCATTCCTAGATTGTAAGAAATCATCAATTTGATCATCATCTTTGAATATTTGCCAATGGTCAACATTATCTGGTACTGTAGGGCAATGTTTAACCTGAATACTATATTTCTCACTTAAACATGGCATTTGGCCATTGCTTGCAGCGAAGGCAAGCTCATTTGCTAGGCTATTTTGAATCCTAGGAATATAAGTGAGTTCATACTTCTCGAAGGTTTTGAGGATGTCTAAAGCTGCATTCCTGTATTCTCTTAGTCTTGGGTTTTTTGCTGAATATTCACCTTTGATTTTCCTGATTATAAGCTCTGAATCTCCCTGGGCTGATACTTTCTTGGCGCCTAAGTCCTGAAGTATGTGCAGACCAATGAGAAGGGCCTCATATTATGCAATGTTGTTAGTACATTGGAATTCTAATCTGAAAGAATGACCTTTATTAGTATTGTGTATCCAGATGCCGGCCCCCGAACCAGTTTTGCCACAAGAACCGTCAAAGATTATACTCCAAAGAGCTTCCTTTTCATACATGATACTAAGCTGTTTTTCAGGTTTCTCAGAGCTTTGGTCATTAGTCTCTACATCCAGTAATGGGAAATGTGTTTTTGATGGTTTGAAAACCTCTTCATTTTCTATTATCTGCTTGTTTATATCACTTTCATTGTATAAGATAAAAGAATCTAAATTGGAATGAATGGAATAAATGGGAGTATTGTTTGGCTTATCCCGGTTTCTAACCATGTATTTCATGTGAGTCTCTCGGTATAATATCCTAGTCTGGTTGAAAACTGGGATGGTAGCGAATGACATATCCATTTGAAGGTTACCTTGTATTTTGGCAGCCCACGCCCTTGATAGTAGCATTCCATACTTAGGAGGGATATCAGCCACTACTACGTCCATGACTAGGTTTTTCGCTGGTAGTTGTGTTAAAGCAAAACACAGGTTCTTTATTAGACCTAAACATTTGACCTAACTTGAGTCAAAGGAGTACATGTTTTTGTAAGGTTGAGTTACCTCTAGTCCCAGGTTTTCCATGATTTCTTTAGGCATGAGGTTAGGGGAGACACTAGAATCTAACATGGCATTATGTAATATCTTGTCCGGTATGTTCAAACTCACATAGAAAGGAGAAACAGTTCCTTCTTGGTATTCACGTTCTATTTTGGGGCCGAATAAGAGATCGAGTTTGTCATCAGTTAGATTTAAAGTATCTGCCTCGTTTCCTATATCAAAAACTTTGAAGATTTGAGATCTATACCTATCTATAGTTATTAGCTCAGTAAGGGGTATGGTAATTTTTATTTTGGAAATTTCCCTTTCAAAACTAAAAGGAATTTGTAGTTTGGACATATTTGTTTTAGCTTTTTCGGACATGACTTTTTCTATGTTCTTAATTTTCTGACTCTAGTTCGGGACCTTGTTTGACACAGCATCCTCAGGAGTCTTTGTGGAGGTACTAAGAGTATCTGAGCCAAGACTTGTTTGAATAGCTTTATCTTTGTTTTGGTCAATTTTCTTGACCACAATTTTGTTGCTTTCCATGGCTTTTTTAAGGATGGTATCAGAGGTTTTAGCAGTGTTGGGGCTACCCTTCTTGGAGTTGTCTTGGTTTTCTCCACTTCTAAGGTTATACTTCCTGTGAGCTTCTATAATGGCATTATGAAAATCTATGGCAGGATCTTCGGGATCTTCATAGTTGGTTTTGTCCTGATTCGGAGAGAAAAACTCTTGCTCTTCTACTATGAGGTAGACCTCACTCTCGTTATCAGAACCTATGAGGTTCAAATGATTTTCATCTATGGGTTCAGTATCCCTATCAAATTCATCAACATAATTCTTGCTGAAGGATGGTCTGATTTGCTGATCTTTTCCTCTTGGTTTATTTTGAGACTAGTCTTTTCTAAAGCTTTGGTTCCGGTTTTGAGGGTTTGGTTGGTTGTCCTTAAGAGGTGTTTTTTCACTCAAATTTTCCCACATCTTTGTCATGTATTTGACCAGGCCATCTATTCTATGATCTGAGGAAAAAATCGAGAGGGTAAATTCGTCATGGTAGGTGACTCCCTTTTCTACTCTTATCCTAGCTCTCTTTTTGGCTAAGTTGGCTTCTGCATTTATAGCCACTTTTTACATTTCTTCTAGGTTAGGGGGGTCCTTGTATCTTATCTGATAAGTCATGTTTGGGTCAAAACCCTCGAGGAATTTTTCCAAGGCTGAACCAAGTGGGGGTTTGAAGTGAGGTGGGAGGGCGTTATACACACTGTTGAACCTTGTGTATTATCCCTGGACACTTTCCCCATTTTCCCGTTTTAGATTGTTATATTATGATAGGATTTGAATGGGGTTCTTTCTGACTTCCCACTTGTTTATGAAGGTTTGGTAGAGTTCTGGGAGATTTTGGATGTTGTTTGGAGTTAAGCTCTTAAATCATTTTTTAGGTTCTCCGCCCAGGCTTTGGGTGAACATCCTCATTCTGATGGTCTCATCTTCTATTTCCATGTATTCAAAGGCATTGTTGATCCTATCTACATGCTGTTGAGATGTGGTAGTCTCATCTCCGGTAAAGTGTGGTATTTTGGCTTGATAGTCATTTTGTAAGGGAGCCAAAGGCTGTGGCAACACCAAGGGTGCATACCAAGCTGCCATGACGGGAGCTAATGGATGATGTACAAAATGAGGGCTTGTGGGATGAGCTGAGGTGGTTCGAACAGTAGTGGTTTGGATAGGTGTGGAGGATGTACTTGGACTGTGATCTAATTTTGAGAAGATCTGGGATGGTAGGAGCCAAAGTGATGGAGAAGCTGAAAGTCGGGAGGTGTGGTAGGTGAGGCTTCCCCACTAGGACTTTGTGGCAGATCTAGTGGCTCAAGATCGTCAAATTCTATCTTACTTTGTGACTTGCTTCTAAAAAGGGTTTTTGTTGATTTTAAGTCAAAGGGGGAATCTTGCAAGGCAGTGAGATGTTCAGGTACTGATCTTGCTTTACGGATGGACCTATCGGTAGCTAAATTGACAGTTTCGGAAGCTTGCCATAGAATCTTCTTTGGGTCATCTACTATGATAGGGGGATTTGGGTCTGGATGAGATCTGGTGTTGATTATTTGTGAAGCTAGATTTCGGGTCTAGAGGTTAGAGAGGATCGTATTTGTGATTGTTTTGAATGGATGGCCTCTCTGGGATTTTACTAATGTGAAGGATGGACTAGTGGAGTCGCCAAGTGGATTTCTATGAGAACTATGGTCGACCACCAGCACTATCAAAGATGCTTTGGGAAAAAGTTTTATAGCAAACTTTGAGATGGAAACTTGCAAAGAAGAGTGATTCACTTGATTTCAAAAGTTTTCTAGGCTGTATGGACAAGCTAATGGTTCTCTTGGCAAGATGGTTTCTGCTTATCTCCTATGTTTAGGTGAGGTTTTCTGAATCTCTAAGTTATACTTATTTTGTCACTGATTATAGAGTTTCCGCCCTAAGTTTAAGTTTTTGGAAGGATGAGTTAGCAGAAAGGTATGGTTTATGAATTTTTTGGTCCTTTATGGGGTTTTTAGGCCCACTGAAGGCTAGTGGAGTCGCTAGGTGGAACTTGGTTGTTTTTTTAAAGACGTAGCTATGGTCCACCACCAGTAACTAGGGAAAAGCCAATCTGGGAATGTTTTGGGGTTTTTCTGAGTTTTTATGTGCAGCCTATGGTTTATTAAAGTATTCTAAACCTGTTTCATCACTTTGCTAGGGTGGCGATAACAAAAATAGTTTACTCTAAATGGTTTTATGGACTGCTTGCCTGTTTAAGTTTTGAAGGCTAATGAATCTACAAGAGTTTGCTAGACTGTTGTGTACTCAGAGTCCCACAGTGATTGCCATTATGTTAGTGTGGCGATGAGGTGGCTCAATCGGATCGTAGCCTAGAGTTTAGTAAAGTAGTAAGGCCTACTGGAGGCTAGTGGAGTCGCCAAGTGGATTTTTAATTATTTTGAGGTATATGTGTATGGTCCACCACCATTACTGACAAAAACCAATCTAAGGGAGTTTTTTGGGGTTTTTCTTAGTTTTTATGTAGCCTTAAGGTTTGCAAGAGTGTCCTATAGCTGAGTCATCATTTTGATAGGATGGTGAGACAACCAGATTCTACTCTTCTAAGTTTGACTGAGATTTTGAGAGTTCCTAAGGGATACCAAGGATTTTTTGACTCAAAGTCCCACCGTGATCACCATTATGTTAGTGTGGCGATGAGGTGGCTAAATGGCAGGTATGTTTGAAGACAAGATATTTCTGAAGTCCTAAGGTGTACTTAGATTGTCACTAACTCAGAGTCTCACCGTGATCGCCATTATGTTAGGTTCCCGTGATTTGGCTGATTGTCAAGAAAAATGACAGTGTAACATCAAACCAGTCTTTGGAGCCCAAGGACCTAGCCTTCCTGGACTCAGAGAGGGCTCTCTCTATTTGTGTAAGGGATATCTGTCTATTTGCTTATTGTGTTCTGATTTTAGGCTAGTTATGGAGTAGGTATTTTGGTTTTTGTTTTTAGGTTGTGAGGGATGAAACTGATCAAAGATATAAGATAGGTAAAAATATGTCAGATCAACTAGGCTATGGGGTCGAAGAGTTTAGGAAAGCTATCAGACGGTGATACAAGGTTGTTGAAGGGCTGATTTGATTCGAGGTAGAAAGGATCTTTGGGAAAAATGGAGTAAGATGGACATCAAGTTTGTGAATAACAAAGGGTTTTAAGTATAACTAGTTTAATAGATGACATAAACATGGTAGGTAAAACCATTAATCATGATAAATGTAACTATAAGCTAACAATACATATAAATAAACATTCAAGCCATGCATAGAGATATATAACTCTCTAACTTTGGTAAATGGCTATCAGACTTTCGGGAAATACACTTAAGACATACAAACAACTCAAATCACTATGCCAGAACGCCTAAACACAATACTTCAAGTTATTGGGCACTTTGAAAACAAGATTTCATGGTCTTAGGCAAAGGGCAAGATCAGAACAAGACCTCCTTGGTTCAACAAATGACAATCTAATCAGTCAAAGAGAAATTCCATGGATGGAGCTATGGCTAGCCATGAGTAAGCGGGAACTATCACAAGTAAATCATGCCAACATGCATAAAACCATGAATGAAACTAGCAACAATATCCTAAATTTTAAAGAGCAGTCAAGAATTCTTTAATGTTACTTAGGAAGAAGAAAACAAAGAGGCTATGAAGAAACAGGAAATTTGAGGTGCCTCCATGGGCATGTCTCAAATTGTTCTCTACTGATCTATAGCAAGCAAGAAACATGTATTCATGAATGAAAACTAGAAGACAACAACAAAGAGAGACACTATACCATTCTGCAAGTCATGGAATCCCGGCTGACAATCCTCTTTCATCATCGAGAACATTGAACATCAAGAGACTATCCAAAAGCATGAGACAAGTATTTCTTCCAAAACATATGACCATATATTGCTTCTATTCATCAAGATTCGGCCTTGTTTACAATGAAAGCCTTTAGAATATATAGGCCAAAGTGAGGAAAACCTCTTAGTTCATCTTGCAATCTCATTGGCCTATCCAAAATATCTGATTTTGTCCTTGAGGCTTTGCAAAGCCCAAGGCACAAAATATCTCATAAAATATCTAAAAAATTCTAAAAGAGGGAAATAAATTGACTTTTCATAACTTCTCATGTACAAAAATAGCTAAACGCACACGAGGAAAAAGAAGTTTTGAAAGGTTGAATTTTTACAAAAATATTCAAAAAATACATCAGCAAAAGGTCCCCTGACTTGCTGGAAACTTTTGGAAGCCTTCTTGATGTCGAAACGAGGCTCATGATAGCTCATTGGAAATATCTGAGTGTCTACTTTCTGAAAATTTTTATCTTTCTCCCAACTGACCATTGGAAGTCCTCCAAAAGTAGGCCTATGTGTAAAAACCCAAAAATAAGCCTTGCTGATAGACCGAGCAGAGTGTAGAAAAAGCGAGCATTTTTCACCATTTATGGGGATCAAATGATCTTCAATTGTCCTGAAAATCGCTGAGTATGTGCCCCTGAAAATATGGTATCCAGTGACACCATTATCATCCTTTGATGATGCCCCAAACTGAAATGGCGATGCCCATGGTTTTTGGCCAAAAACCCAAAAATGACAAAAAACCAAAATATGTCGATTTTCGCCCAAAATTAGTGAGCATGACCCTCAAGTGTTTTCAGAAACATGTTGTGAAGCGGAGAAAAATATTTGAAGTCTCTAGGTGTCTTTCCTCAATTTTTGTGTCGGGCGCTTCCCTTTGGCTTCCTTGAGTTTTTCTTGAGAAACCTTCAACTTCTGCCGGGAAAAATGATTTAGCTTTTTATAATGCCTCATCATTCTCCTTTGAAGGTCCAAGTCCATGTTTTCCTTCTCCAATTTCTTCTCCAAGTGGTCATTGACTCTCTCAAGCCATGCCTCCCTATTTTTCTCTATCTCTTATTTGAACAATGTAGTGAGAGGGGTAGATTGGAGCAGGGAATTTTCCTCTTCTTTTTGTTTCTCAAGGGCCTTTTTAAGCCCCATGGTTCTTGGCCTCTTTCGCCTAGGCTGAACTTCGCCTTCACTTTCATCGAAATCACCCACGAGTTCTTCCAACCTCACTTGGGATTTGGAGGCCTCCTTCTTTTATTTGATTGCCCGTGTCTCATGAAAAGCCATATGGACACTCATTTGCTTATTTTGGATTTGCAAAAATTGATTGAAATTCCTAGCTCTATGAAGATCATCCTTCAAGGCATCAATTTAGCTTTCTCTATGGATCAAGATATTTTCTAGGATCCGGGCTTCATTATTACTATCATCGCTTTGGATTTGGATGATTTCGAATTCCTTTTCCAGTTCATGACTACTTTCTTCCTTGCCCTTCCCTTTGCCTTGGGTGGCTCTTCTAGTACTCTTCCTCTTAGGCAATTCCACCATGGGCTTCTTTGGAAATTTTCCCTTGCTTCGGAGTGCCCTAGTCACATTTGGAGTGACAACTCTAGGCACTCTTTTCTTTGACGTCCAGGGCTTGGCCACTTTCGGAGAAGAGAGCATGGCCCCTTGCCTCGGAGAGGCAGCTAGCACATGCTCAATGGGCTCTTTACCCTTGTCACTTTGCCCTTCATTTTTTCCAATGTCTTGGCTCTCTTCAAGGATTTCTAGGCTGTATTTTTGCACCGCCCTTTGAGGTCTATCCTCCTCACTACTTTGAAACTTTTTATCTTGCTGCCCCTTTTCTTCTTGAGTCTGTTGTTCCTCTTGAAGAGGTTGCTATTCTTCACCCTGAGGTTGCCTTTGCTCATGTTGATGTAGCTGTTGTGTGTCATCTTTTGAATGCCCCTGTTCATCACTTTCATACCCTTGTTCAACATCCTCATGCTACTCCTGTTCCTCCTCACTGTGATGTTGTTGTTCAGTCTCCTTTGGCTATTGTGTGTCCTCATAAGGCTGCTCACCCTCATCATAATTCTACTGTGTGTCATTAAAAGTCTGCTCACCCTCACTGTGATGCTCCTATTCAGCACTTTCTTCTTCATCCCCTTGTTGTTGCTCATCATCACTTTCCTCTTCGTGCTCATGTCCTTCTTCCTCCTCATGGTCACTTTCTTCTCCTTCTTCAGGCTCCTTGGTTTGTTCTGTGGTAAAATTGAGCTTTTTGGGAATAGGTCTGCTAGAAGAAGGTGAGGGATGATGAATAGGAGGTGTAGGGGATGTATGAATTGGAGGGACAATGGAGAAATCCGGATGAGTGATGAAAGTATCCCAAGAGACCTCTCTCTTTTCAAGCTAATGAAGAATGATGATTTTGATGAGAGAGTGATGGAAGAGACAGGCTATTTGCTATGAAGGAGGCTTCTTCCGAATAGTGGAGGCCATTTTCTCAATGCTTTTGTGTAAGAAGAAAGGAATATTTAGCAGCTTGGTCCTTGTGAAATGCATGAGCAGTCGAATGTGAAAGCATAGATTCAGGAGAATCTTCCCTCAGAAGTGAAGTATTTCATGATGATCTTCATGAGGGGGGCATAGCTGGCTAAAATATATGAGAAAGAGAAAATAGAAGGGCATGACTCTCTATGCTCAGGCTTTAGAAAGGGCTTGTAATCTTCTTAGTCCAAATGGATTTTTTTAAACCACCTTTCCCCAATATAGGGGATTTTAGTGGCCTTGGAGATGGATCTTGGAGAGAATTTGAAGTCAAGGCCTACTAGCTAGAAATTCTTGTCTCGAAACCTCAAAGCACAAAGGTGTGTCAAAGGAGAAAATCTCTTCACCTCTTGCACTCTTTGACAAAAATATAAACACCCCACCTCACAGAAATTGAATAAAACTGATGGGTGGGCATTCACTTCTTTGGTGTAAATAGGCTCAAATCTCTTATGTAGTCCACTCCTACTATCCTGCCTAGGAGGAATCTTGTTCTGGATGCTCTCTGCAAAACCAAACTACCTCAAATGGTTTTTTGAAATGTTCTCTCAAACACAACGCTATCTTCTTTGTCAACCACTCTTTGATCGAGGAAAATTTGCCTCAAATGCTATGTGAAATGTTTCTTTGATATCAGGTCTCTGCTCCTTCCAACTCACTACCTTTTCCCCTTTGTATGCCAATCAAAAAATAATTTTAATAAAAAGCACACAGTCAAGTAAAATGTATACACAGTCAAGTGATTTTGGTGTTTGGGTAAGATCACAGAGCTCTTGGTGTTTTGGTGTAAGCTAGGTGGCCTAGTATTTAGATAGAGGCAAGATACTCCTCCCAATAAAAACACCCTCCTTGTCTTCACTATTTCTCACACGCAGGTAAACAAGAACACCTCAAAACTAATTTAATAGCTTCACTCACTAAATTCTATTTTCATGGAACAAAGGAGGAAACACTGGTTTTTTTCTTTTTACCACACAGAGATGGACCTTTGAAATGACAAAGCACTTATACAATGATCACTTTTGTTGAAATTAGGCTCACTGTTTCACTTATCAAACATTGTGTTTCTCCCTTTAAACACTGCCACCACCTTTTAACACTGTTTCGAGGGTATTTTGTTAGGCCTTTTGACATTAATAAAAACCCACCATTTTCACTATGTCAGTGTTGGGAAATCATAGCCACTGCAATCTCGGATCTTTAAACAAAAATATCAACCCTCCTTACCACTATTTTTTCCACTACATATAGCTGACAAAGTTTATGGTCTGTGCTAAAGCATGTAGGATGTCCTTAATGCTTGACAACCCCACTAAAACAATGTTTATTTTGTCTTGCAGGGAGTGTGATGCTTTAGCACTTTTTAAGGCCGGTTTAGGCTCTTTGAAGCTAAAATTAACACTTTACTCTCAACCAACTGTAACTTTATTCTTCAAACCTTTTCGCCCCAACACACCTTGATTTACACTGGAAGTTTCATTTTCTTACCATCATTTAGTCTTTGAAAAATGCACCATTGATCACCCTTTTAGAAATTTGAAAATACCAAGGAGGCACATGAAATACCTCGAATATCGATGGTATCCCTTGTTTGAGGAGTTTGAGCCACTTTCAAAGCTTGTTGGAGGCATTTTGATTGTTTGAAACATGCGCGGCACGTTTAATAGGGAAGGCGCCACGCAATGGAAAAGTGTCGGGTCGACGACGAGCAGTCGTGACCGGCGCCTATAGGCGCGCCATGCGATAGTGTAACCCCCGTGTAAAATCTCGCCTGAACGCTCTGCGCGTTATTCTAGGCTCACCGCGCAGTCCAAAAACCTGAGAAGTCTATGAAATTTCGCTCAAAAACTCTTTCCTCGATCCAGTGAATAGCAAAGGGGACTTGTTTATGTTTTGAAATGCAAAATAGGTATGGGCAACGGTCTCTAACCCTTGTATTTGAAAAAGATCAAAAACCCTTTGAAGTGCTTGATGAAGGTTTTGAAAACGTTTGAAAGGCCTTTGGATTAAAACCAAAACATGAAGCTCATATCTTTTGAAAACATAAATAAGACTCCTTTTTGTTCAAACAAAGACATAGTGGCAACGATCATTTCCTTTATAAGCCTGACCCCTTTTGAAGTAAAGCAACCCTTTCTTTTTTAAAAATTAAAAACTTTCACTATTCCTCACTAAGGGATGAAAAATTGTTTTCCTTTTTGAGAATATCCAGAAGTCATTAGTTTTTGCGGAATTGATCTCCGAGTTGCCTTGTGGAGAGGCGATGATCTATGATGAGTCCTTTCCGGACGAACACTTGTTTCTGATCTCTCCACAAGATCCTTGGTATGGGGACATCATTGTATATCTCCAGACTGCATCTCCAGACTGTGAAGTTTCCCTCTTCTTTTTCGAAAGATGAGCGTCGTAAGCTGCGTCACTTAGCTAAAAGTTATCTGATTATTGGTGATGCTTTGTACCGTCGAGGGGTTGATTCAATCCTAAGACGCTGCTTAACTTTCGAAGAAGCTGAGGCTGTGCTTAATGATTCTCACGATGGAGCTTGTGGGGGTCATTTATCAGGGCTTGCTACAGCCCAAAAGATTTTGCGTGCTGGCTACTTCTGGCCCTCGATTTTCAAAGATTGTATTGAATCGGTCAAGAAGTGTCATCCTTGTCAAGTGTATACTCGAAAATTGCGCGCTCATCCAGCTCCGCTTTTTCCAGTCGTTACTGTCGGACCCTTTACAAAGTGGGGTATGGATTATACTACTTGTAACCCGCCTTCGGAAAAAGGTCACAAGTACATTATCGTAGCAGTAGACTACTTTACGAAGTGGGTCGAAGCTATGCCTACTTTTGGGAACGATGGTGAGACTGTAGCTCTTTTCTTCTTCAACCAAGTCATTTCTCGTTTCGGTATACCTAGAGAGATTGTCACTGACCATGGCAGTCACTTTCAGAACAGTATGATGGCTGAGTTGGCTCTTAAATTGGGTTTCCGGCAGGAGCATTCATCTCCATATTATCCTCAGGCCAATGGCCAGGTGGAAGCCGTGAATAAGTCCTTGAAGACAATTATTCAACGGACGATTGATAAACATAGATCCAACTGGCACATTGTCTTTCCTCTCCTGCCCCTCGGCGCAAGGGACGTCGGTGAAAGCCTGGCTGGCTTTACTCGTTCGATTGGTCACGGGGGTCAGAATGTCTTCCCATTGAATGCGGGTCGCCTGTCGCCAGCGTGAGCTTCTTTGGGCTTGCTTCTGGTAAGCAGATGGCTTCTTCATCTGAACATCTTTGATGACGGCGTCGAGATGCCGCCCGATTGAAGCGCATAAAAACCGAGTCAAAGTCCCGATGTGGAGGTAAGGCGGTTCTTTGGGGTCTTCCGAAAGCGACCTTGTTTTGGTCTATGGCCAAGAAAAAGATGACCTGGGGGCAGGAAAGTTTAAGTCTATGTGGTATGGCCCCTTTATCGTTAAAAAAGTCCTTAAGAAAGGAGCATATACCTTGGTTGATTTCGAAGGAAACGAGTTGTGGGGAGCAGTAGGCTCTGTCTGGAAAATATTCATCACTAAACTTTGGCACGGCATTTTGCCCCACATAACTATAGTAGTTTTATCTTGTACATGTCATTTTTGATTTCGATTTTTGATGGATGATGTTTTTGATGTTTTGCTTGGTTGTCATGATGTCATAGTGTGTAGTTGAAGTAGATGGTGCTAGTAGACACACCCGGAACTTAGCTTCCGCGGCTTGGGTGCTTCATTATCCTTCCGGTCAGCTGTTGGTATCAAGAGGGGTCTGCATTGGTCCTGCTTCCAATAACGTAGCAGAATACACTGGAGTCATTCATCTACTCTCGGAGGCAATATCTTTGGGTGTTGATTCGTTGGTAGTTTTCTTGGACTCCCAGCTGGTGGTGTCGCAGTTGAACAACACTTATCGGGTACGAGATCCATTTTTATTACGATTGTTCTTGAGGGTACGTTTATTACAAAGGTCATTTCAATTTTTAACATTCATTCATATTCCTCGAGCTGACAATTGGTTTGCTGACTCATTGGCTAATCAAGCTTTAGATTGGCATATTAATCATTCAATACAATAAAATCTAAATCATCAAAAACATCATACATTTGATACATTTATCACATCACATCAAAATATCGCTGTATATATATAATCAGTATGTCAAAAAACTTCACAAAATTTTGGATCCATCAATGCCGTACAAAACTTGGGCTTATGCCCCATCATGTTCAGTCTCAAAAAATATACAGTCATCCAATATAAAAATCTGTCTAATCCTGAGGACCCTGCCCAGCATTCCTATAGAACATCACTGCAGTGGCCACACGGCGGAACAGTCTAACCCAGTCCCGGGGTACTCCTACAACTCGTCTCTGGTAGGCTTCTGGCAAGTCCTCCACAGCATCCAGAGGGATTTGGCGGGTTAGTCCCTCCAAGTTTCTCTGCACGGCCTGGAGGGTCCTGTCAGAATCCGTTGTCTCTGCTTCACCTCTGCGGCGCTTGTGACATGCTAGGCCCTCAGGACGCACTGGTCCAACATCTGAAACATGATCATTTTTATTTGTCAGTCATTATGAATCCAATCCAAAAACATGTTTGTTTTTCATTTTTCATACATATTTGAAAAATCCAAAAAAAATCATATAAGTTAAAATTTTTGAAAAACTTACCGACTGCTCCCCATGCTGCACCGGGTGGAAGTACTAAATCTGGATCTCCTCGGAAATCCATCCCGGCATAGGGATAGTCATCTACTGCGATGATCTGTTCTCTCCACCATAAGAAGAACTCATCATCCCAGGTAGTTCGGGGTACCTCGCTGCCCCCCAGTCTCTTCATCATGTCTGCCCAACGGGCAATTCTTGAGTCCCGAGGGCTGCTGATAGTTGAGATGACTTTGGGTCTCAAAGCTGGAACTCTCTCGAAGAAGAATGTAGTCAAAATGGTTCCATAGCCAAAGTGTTTTGTATGTGTTTTGCGAATCGACGTCAGTTGTTGTTTCATGTTCAGTAGCAGGGCAGTGCACCAATCATACACATGAATTAAACACTCTACAGCTATGCTCATGTGCGCCCTGGACGCCTGATGCAGTGAGGCAGATCCTGCCACTCTGCCGATGGTGAACAGGAGGATCTTCATGTGCAAGTCCCTGATATCTCTGATTGCAATCTGTGTGCCTACTTTTTTGGAATCTTCTATGCAATAGAGTTGGACATAGTCCTCCACGGTTAACCCTCCCAGAGGCTTTCCGTGCAAATCCACTGGGTCTCCCCTTCTGGAGAGTCCAGTGATGAAGTATATATCTTCCACCTCTATGCGTAGTGGCATTTGATCAATGATGAAACAATCCTGATCCGGTTCCCAATAATTTACAAGCATTTCAAGCAATCTCACATTACTTTTCATATTGGGCATTTTGAAAAATTTGAATAATCCACAGTTTCGGAGGACATTTTGTGCTGCGCGGTCTTCCATGACCTCTTGGTCCACTGCACTATGCTCGCGTTCCCTCCATGAAATTGTCATCCTGAAGAAATTCATTAAAATTTTCATTAGAAACTCATTTTTAAAATTCGGACTTGCGCATACGCTAGTTTCGCTGTGCACAGTCGCGTGTACACGCGGCTTTCCTTCTTTGAACCCGCGTATGCGCAGGTACGCGTTTTTTAATAAGGGTTTCTAGGTAAAAATCCACTTAATTTTAAATTTTAAACGGACAAAATGAATCAACAGGATGAATAAGGAGCCTACCTGAAGTTTCGCTGAATTCCGACGGTCGGTTGTTGCTGGTTTGACGAAACAAGTTTTAGCTCCAGAGCTCTTTTTCCAAATCAGCTATGCAATAATGAACCATTTGAGAGGTAATTTGTGTATTTATGGCTAAAAAATTGAAAATTTTCGCAAAAAATTTCCTTGTGCTTATTTTTTTTCGATCTGTCTTATGCTGTATAACTCGATTGCTTGGAAGTGCCCAGTTTGGTATATTTCAGGTACATTTTGACATTTTCGAGATTTTTCCCGATTTTTGGCCCATGTGTTCAGACTCTTCACGGCAGGTATATGATCTTCATTGGCATATAGGTTAGGGAATCACTTTCCGTTGCATCTTGCATTCTAGCCTCCATACTGATCACTTGCCTTAGGGTCGATCCCATCAGGTCATGAGTATTATACCATTTTCACTCGCCGATTTTTAAAAATCATGACTTGATGGTAGAGCCTTCCTTTACATGGGCTTCCTAGTTAGTTCCTCGCTATCGCTTGTTGCCCATGCTGCTTTTTTATGTAGGCTCGGGAGTCCTCTTTAGTCCCGCCATGTCTTTCGTGTTGAAGCTTCATTCTTCTCCTTCATCACTTATCATTTTTCTGGCTTATACCCTAGAGGCTCCCTGGTGTCGTTAAGTTGTATTACTTCATTGCATATTGGCTACTTGTTTACCCTGGCCTTTAGCCGGCTTCATTTGGACTCGATGTTAAAGCCAACTTTTGACCTTGACTTTCTGTACAAGTTAACCATTGCATGCGCTTAGCTATCACGACTTGACACCTTTGTACCCATGGATGGAACGTTCCTCTGAGTATCACTGACCAGTTTTTCGCCACCTTGCATTGAGCATAGGATTGTTCCAAACCCCGGAACTAGTGCATCTGCTTTTTTCGATACTCGTTCTATCCATTGTATCATAGCATTCTTTTATTCTTTTTCAGGCTTATTATGAAAAAGACAAAAAAAAATTAAATATAACAAAAAGAGCGGGAACGGGATAAATCTTCGTTATTTCGATGGCAGTACAGAGTCAGTTTGTCGCCCTTGAACAAAGCACATATACTTATATATATATTTCCTTCATTTGGGATGGTTCTAGTTTGACCTAGGTTCAGCCTTTACCATGTTTCACTTGTCAGTTCTCCCCCGGTTGGTTATCTCTTCCAATCATCTGGAGAGTTTGTTTTGCCTCCTGCAAGACAGACTTATACAGTGTCACTTTTTACTGCCATGGTCATCACAGAGTCGTGCTTTTGTTCAAGGGAAGTCTAGCCTGAGTCGGCCATTCTGCGGTGTCTCTTGACTCATTATTCAGTCGGCCTTCCCCGTCTTGTCAGTATCATGTTCTATCACATCAGATGTTTTGATCTTCTGCTCGTGCTGGTTTGAGAAGGTCTCCATTGACTTCTTGCCGGCGGGTTTGTCTCTTATCGACTACGACACATTGCTCTGAGAGCAAGCCTAGAGCCGCACCTTGGGCCTATTCCCATCATTGATAGGTGACCTCGTGCTCAGCATTTGATCATCATCATGGGTCTTTGACTGAGTGGTTTCCCCTGTGTTCGACGTCAGCACACATTGTCACACTTGGGATTCGTGCAGTACCTTGATTTCCATTTGACCCTATCGGTGGATTTCTCGCCTCTGTGTCAGCTTTCATTATTGGTTGGTTCAGAGGGTTTCTTCCGTGCGCTAGCTTCATCTTGTGCATGTCGGAAACGTACTTCGGTTTTGGTTCCATCACTCTCCTTCATCCGATTCCTTCCAAATCTTGGCCTGCGGGTTACACTCGCGCTGGACTGATGTGGGATGCCTTAATGCCTTCCTTCCAGCAGATCTTTTCCCATCGACTCCGACTCATTGCTCTGGGAACAAGATCTAGAGTCTTTTTGTCAGTACCTTAGGGTTTGCAGTCATTAGTGGCAGACTCTTCGCTATCAACAGTGGGGATTCATTATTGCCTCCTGATTGGTAGATTCTTTCAAGTGTTCGACTTCAACTCATTCATTCACACTTGTCAGATTGTACTGGGGCACCTTGACACTCATTATCATTATCGGCGGGTTGTCTCGCGTTGGTTAACGGGAAACATCATTGCCCGGTAATCCAACGATTTCTCACATGGTCGACTTCAGCTCATTTATTCCCAGTGTGTAGAATTGTGCCGTTGTGATCGGTGAAGACCTTGGGTTGCATCAGCATTTCTCGGATCACTGTTGACAGTTCTTTCAGTTTCTGCCAGTATTGCCGTCCACCCTTATATGTTGCAGTTCAGCACAGCAGCATCTTATATGTTGATCCCCGAGTTGCGTGATTGTACCGTTTGATCCGCCTCTTATGATCCGGTACTTGGAGATTCAGTTACTTGATCAGATATCCAGTTGCACTATCTTTGCTCAACTTTCTATATGTGATACTTGGACATTGATACAGACTTGTCTTTCCGGGCCCTGCTCAGATGATTCACTATGTACTTTCAGTTCAGTTATACTTGTATACATGTTGGATCTATTCAGTACTTTTTCTATATATGATGTATTTTTGACTGAGCATGGGTATGCCCGCCTCAGCATGTGTTGACGCTCTGATTTCTTTCATTGGTTTTTGGCAGGCTGAAATCTGGTGAAGTCCTCTCTTGTCCTTGCGAAGTTCTTTCTATGTGCATAATACATTTCGGCCATCATGTACCCCTTTTGACCTCATATATTAGGGGGCATCTGTTATAGCATCATTTCTCACCTTGACATGATTCATGATTGCTACATGGCTTTATGGGCACCCATTCCTACAGACTTGGACAAATTCACTTAAAAACAGTGGAAAATCCTTCATACGCGACTATGCCCGTGTTTTTCCGTGTGTATACGCTAGTACAGCTAGACTTTTCCGCGTATTCCATTTTAATGGTTAAAAAATATATAAAAAATCCCTAATTTCGCGCTGGGTTGATAGTTACTCAGGTAGTTCAACTACCCCAGCCCGTGGCCAACTGTTTCCAACTGTTGAAACTACTTGGAGGGACTATAAAAGGACATCATATGTATGGCCTAAGGGAGAGAGAGAATTATTATTATTATACTCTGTTGGTTCCCTATCCAAGTCTGATTCCCCGTGCCTCCTGCACTTTCCCAGTTCATTTCAGGAAACCCTTGTTTCCTTGAGATACACATCCCTTTATATGTTATCTCGTATGCACTCATTTGGAAGGAGTCTTAGCGAGGCAAGGGCTGGACGGATCCGGACGACGTTCTGCGAAGGCCTTGGAAGGATCAGGTGATCTCTCCACTTACTTTTGTACGTACTATTTTTTATAATACAGAAGTATCATGCTGTTCCCGAAGTAAACGTGTTAGTGTATGCTTTAATGTATGAAGAATATTTGTTATACAAGCATTTATGATGATTTATTTAATGTTTTATATGAATCTCGCTAACATATAGAGTAGAAATATACTGTACAACTTGTCCTTTGTGCTGGTTTCTTCTTGTATTTCAGGTGAAAGAGGAAGGACGGTTGCGGGGAGTTTGAAACTCCTTGGATCTACTTCAAAACGTAAGACCAACGGGTAAACCTCTCGTTCTTGCTCTATTTCGTTTTCATGGTATGCATGATCGTGTGAGTCTGTTAAATAGTACGCCCCTGCTACGTGGAGGTTGAATCCCCAACCAGCCTCTGAGGTGTTAAATCCCTAGAAACATTGTGGCATGAAAGACAAGATGCACACAAATATTATTACATAAAATGGAAACTAGGAAACGGGGCTAGGATGCCTGATTTATTTTTTTCATTCTAGTTTCCCTCTTTGGTTATGTTTTGAGCATGTGGAACCCGTATCTTTTCCTAATCTACTCTCTTTGATAAGTCAAGCTTACACAATGTTGACCATCTTTTCCACTCACTAAATTATCAGCAAATAAATTTAAAACATCTTCAGCTATGATTAGGCTAGATAAGCTGAGCAAGACATTTGAGCACTAGTAGCGGCATTTGGGCTTGCACACTTCTGAATGACTATAACATGGGGCCCTCTTTCTATTTTTTAAAGCGCCTCTTTTCTACTTTTCTATTGTTTTTTGAATTTTTCTACTTTTTCTCTACTTTTCAAACAATTGTATATACATTGATTGAAAATATTTTAAAACTCGAAATCTTGGAAATGGCGAAACTTAAGCATCTTATCCTCATAAGGGGTCTCCTACCACTCTTGGTCCACTAAAATCTTGAAAAGAGAAATTTGGAAAATTTTCTCTTTCCGACATAAACACTAAGGATTCATGCAAGAATCTCTGAACAAACCCGTATCTTCTCGCTATGCTTCTTTATACCTCTAATTTCCGCTCCACTCCTTTCTGTACATCTTCTTTAAGCAATGCATATATTCTTTGTCATTTTTTGGAAATAAATAATGACATCATCAAGGTATGTCAACATGCGAGAAATTCGGAATTTGGAAACATAGCTTTTAGGAACATATTTTTGATGTTAGGTGGTTTGCAATTACGCGAGTCCTAAAAGTGGAACTACTTCCATTATCTTTTGGAAAAAAATCTTTGAGCTGTCTACTTTGCAAGGGAATCATTTGAGTATAACTTTGGAACATAATCTTGCAAAGACATATGATTAAAAGCACTTGTCATTGGTATATCGTGGTCTTGGGTAGGAAGGATCAAATTTTTGATATAAGGATGTGTATTAGTGTTTCTAAAATCCAAAGCAGATCATATGAAACATTTATTTTATCTTTGATTATTCTTGATTGGTTCAGATTTTTGTATTTTATTTAATTCGAAGTTGTTTCTTGGAGTGATGGAAGTGGCATAGTGTTTCTCACTATTTCTATACGTATGAGGTATTATTTTGAATGATATTTCCAATTCTATCGAGTTCAAGTCTTTGGTGGAGTGACGGGATATTAGCAGTTCAAGTAACTCGGACGTATTTGGACTACAATCATCATCTCCTCTCATAAGAAGTTTATACGGCATTTTTTACGGATTTTGAGTTGTTATGGCTATAGTCAAGGTTTCATTCACGGTGGTAGATTTATGCGATGGTAAATCCTTGAGGTATGGCGAGAACATTAAGCTTCCTTGCTCTAAGTTCCGCAAGTTTATGATATGTAAGTCTTCTAATGCCTTTGTTAGAAAATTTTTCCTTTGATGTTACTAGTGATGTTTGACTAAGGTTTGGGCAATTCACTTGATAGTACATAATGGTTTGTGCTTCTTGCTCTATTCCTATTTAAAAAACATACTTTTTCTTTCCTCAAGACATAGTTGTTCATGATCATGGTAGTTTTGAGTGTCTAGTTCATCACTTAAAGAGAACTAGGGCGTGATGTGGTGGGGTCTAGGTTTGTTTCAATTTCTTCTGAATTTTCTTTAATGTTCTCATCGGTGTGCATAATAAAAGTTTAGGTCGGAATGCAAGGAATACATTGGGATGTTATCTGGCCTCTCTTGGCTACGATCATGTATTTCATGTGTGACTCTCAATGATATTCTTATACGGTCAAACACAAGAACAATATGGACATATCAATTTGAATATTTCCTTGGAGCTTGGCTCCCCATGATCTCGATCGAAGCATTCCATACTTGGGAGGGATGTTTGCTACTACTATGTCCATGATTAGATGTTTTGTAGGTACTTGGGCCAAATTGAAACAGATCTTTGATCAAGCCTAGACATTTGACTACTGATCAAATGAATATAAGTCTTGTATGGTCTTGTGATCTCTACACCTAATCTTTCCATTACAACCTTCGGCATAAGATTATGAAGACATAAGTCTAGCATGGTATTGTGAAGGATTTGGTCATGGATATTCACCTTGATGTAAAAGGGAAGAGTAGTTCCCTCTTGGAATTTCCTTTCTATTTTTGGACCAAACAATATGAGTTGTCATCGACTACATTAAGGGTGTTGGCATCATTTCCTATGTTCGGGACTTTTTTAACACTTGGGATTTGTAAGATTTTTGGGTGATGAGCTCGGTAAGAGACATGGTGATATTTATTTTTGGCAATTTCACCCTCAAAACTAAAAGGTAGTTGTATTTTAGACATGTTTGCTTTAGTTTTTCAGCCATGACTTTCTCTATGTTCTAGTTTGTTGGCTTTGTTTTGGGATCTTGTTTGTACAGCCACCTGGGAATATTTTGGAAGTATTAGGAGTATCGAGCCCAGACTTTTGGGTAACTTTATCTTTATTTTGGTCATTTTCGACCATGATTTTGTTGTTATCCTTTGCTTTCGAGGATGGTATCGGGGGTTTTAACGATTAATGCATTTTGTCTTTCTTAGAGTTGTCTTGGTTTTTAATTTTTGCTCCTAAGGTCATACTACTGTGAGCCTATGGCATTACGAAAATCTATGGCGAGGATCCTCGGGATCTTCATAGTTGGTTTCATTACGATTCGGAGAAGAATGTTTGTTATTCTTACGTGAGGTATACCTCACTCTCATTATCGAGATCTATGAGTTCAAATGATTTCATCGATGGGTTTTGTATCCCTATCATCTTCTTCCACATAATTTTCATTAAATGGTGGCCTAATTTGTTGGTCACTTTCCCTTGGTTTGTTTTGAGGTTGTTCCCTCTAAATTTTGGTTTGGTTTAGATTTGGAGGTTTGGCTAGTTGTCCTAAGAGGGTCTTCTCACTTATCCTTTCACATTGCCATGGATCTAACTAATCCATCTGTGTGGCATCTGAAGAATTTGAAGTGGAGACACTCATCACGATGAAGTGACTTTCCTTTACGATCTAGTCCACAGCTCTTTCTGCTAAGTTGGTTTAACCTTAACATATGGATACTTTTTGCATTTCCTTTAAGGTAAGAAATTCCTTGTCTCTTAGCTGATAAGTCATATGCAGGTCAAAACCCTCGAGGAATTTTGCCAAGGCTGAGACAGTGGGGTTTAAGTGAGGTGGGAGCGTTATACACCTTTGTTGAACCTAGTACTTACATTATCCCTAGACACATTCCCCATTTTCTCGTTTAGATTTTTATATTACGACGGGATTTGAATAGGGTTCTTCGGATTTCCACTTGTTCATGAAGGTTTGGTAGAGTTACGGGAGATTGTGGATGCTATTTGGAGTTAAGCTCTTAAACCATTTTTTGTGTTCTCCTACCCGGGCTTTGGGTGAACATCCTCGTCCCGATGGTCTCATCTTCTGTTTCCATGTATTCAAGGCATCGCTAATCCTATCTATATGTTGTTGAGATTTGGTAGTCTCATCTCCGGTAAAATGTGGGATTTTGGCTTGATAGTCATTTTGTAAGGGATCCAAGGTTGTGGCAACACAAGGGTGCATACTAAGCTTCCATGATGGGAGATAATGGATGATGTACAAAATGAGGGCTTGCGGGATGGTGAATTGGTTTGAATAGTAGTGGTTTGGATAGGTGTGTCGAGATGTACTTGGACTAGTGACTTGGTTTGAGCGGATACGGGATGGTAGAGGCCGGAGTGATGGAGAAGCTAAAAGTCGAGAGGTGTGGTAGGTGAGGCTTCTCTACTAGGACTGCGCTGGCAAATCTAGGGGCTCAAGATCGTCAAAGTCTATCTTACTTTGTGACTTGCTTCTAAAAAGGGTTTTGCTGATTTTAAGTCAAAGGGGGAATCTTGCAAGACGAGTGAGATGTTGGTGCGATCTTGCTTTACGGATGAACCTATTGGTATTTAAATTTCTAGTTTCGGAAGCTTGCCATAGAATCTTCTCTAGGTCATCTACTATGATAGGGAGATTTGGGTGCGGATGAGATGCGGTGTTGATCCTTCGTGGAGCTAGATTTTGGGTCTAGAGTTTAGAGAGGATGGTATACGCGATTGTTTGAGATGGGTGGTCTCTCTGGGATTTTACTAATGTGAAGGATGGTCGAAACAAAAAGGATGGACTAGTGGAGTCGCCGGGTGGACTTCTATGAGAACTATGGTCCACCACCAGCACTATCAAAAGATGCTTTGGGGAAAAAAATTTTATAAACTTTGAGATGGAAACTTGCAAAGAAGAGTGATTCACTTGGTTTCAAAAAAATTCTGGTGTATGGACAAAATTTAATGGTTCTCTTGTGAAGGCCTGCACTTTTATCTCCTATGTTTAGATGAGTTTTTGAATCGCTAAGTTATACTTAGTTTGTCACTAATTATAGAGTTTCTGCCTAAAGTTTAAGTTTTTGGAAGTATGAGCTAGTAGAAAGGTATAGTTTGTGAATTTTTTGGTCTTTTATGGGTTTTTGAAGCCTCTTGGGCTAGTGGGATTCTTGGAAATTGGAACTTGGTTGTTTTTTAAATATGTAGCTATGGTCCACCACCGTAACTAGGGAAAAGCCAATCTAGGAATGTTTTGGGTAGTTTTTATGTATAGCCTATGGTTTATTAAAGTATTCTAAACCTATTTCATCACTTTGCTAGGGTGGTGATAACAAAAATATTTTACTCTAAATGGTTTATAATTGCTTACTTTGTTTAAGTTTGAAGACTAATAGATATGCAGATTTTGCTAGGCGGCATTTGTGTACTCGGTGCCCAAGTGATCACCAATATGTTAGTGAGCGGTGGGATAATTCAATCAGATGAAGTATCCTAGAGTTTAGTAAAGTATTAAGGCCTACTAGAGGCTAGTGGAGTCACCGGAGTGGATTTTTAATTGTTTTGAGGTATATGTATATGGTCCACCACCCAGTCTTGACAAAAACCGATATAAGGGAGTTTGGGTTTTCTTATGAGTTTTATGTAGTCCTAAGGTTTGTAAGGTGTCCTACAGCTAAGTCATCATTTTTCTAGGATGGGAGAGAAAACTGATTCTACTCTTCTAAGTTTGCGAAAATTTGGGGTTCTAGGGATACCTAGGATGTTTTGACTCAAATTCCCACTTGTGATTGACATTATGTTAGTGTCTAGTGATTTGGATGATTGGCAAGCAAATGATAGTGTAACGTCAAACCAATATTTGGATCCCAAGGACCCTGGCAGCCCTATAGGACTCGAGAGAGGGCTCTCTCTATTTGTGTAATGGATATCTATGTGTTTTCTTATTAGAGGTATGATTTTTAGGCTAGTTATGAAGTAGGTTTTTTGGTTTTGGTTTTTAGGTTGTGAGGGATGAAACTGAACAAAGATATAATATAGGTAAAAATATGCCAGATCAACTGGGCTATGGGGTTGAAGAGATCAAGAAAGCTATCAGATGGTGATACAAGGTTGTTGAAGGGCCGATTTGATTCGAGGTAG
>JAXQQM020082474.1:0-19593 GCA_034641835.2 Pinus albicaulis | reverse complement strand
TACAAGAACACATGGTTAAAATGTTGAATGAAGACTGTTGGGATGATGTTGTACGCAACTACCCAGAAGCAAGTTCTACATCAACACTAAAAGAGTTTTATATTGCATTCAATAAGGTATGTTGATTTATAAATTTATTTTATTCATATTTTAACTATTTTTATTTTATTACTTATATATATATATATATATATATATATATATCTGTGTGTGTGTGTGTGTGTGTATATGTCATTAAATATGTCGAAGAAGGATGGAAATGGAGTACCAAATACTTTCAAAAGCTTTATTGAAAAAATTAAGATGGAGAACATGAGAAGGAAGCGTCTTATGAATGTTGAACTAGATCCTACTCTTAATCATTACATTTGGAATGGGCTCGACAGTGTCCAATATCAAATAATACAAGGTGATTGTGAAGACATTGCATCACTAATACCTAAAAGGGAATATGGCCTAGTTATTGCAGATATTCCTCATGGTTTCAATTTCCCAAACATTGAATATGATAGAGAACCATATACTTATCGAGCTTTTAGTAAAGTGGTTACGGGTTTTCAAGAAGTGACAACATCACCACTTTGGCGATTTGTGACATTTCATTCAGACACACAGTTTCCAATGTTATTAACAAGCTTCAAGGGTAAAGCAAACTCAAGGATGCAACTTACATGGTAAGATTTTGAAATTGTATGTTTGATTCCTCCTAAAATTTTTTATTCATGTAAAATTTAATTGAACTTTTACTATGTTATGTAACAGGCAAAAGTCAAATATTGTTTCTTCCAAAGATCAACCTATTATAAATGATTGTGAGTTCATCCATGTTGAATGTTGGACAAAAGACGATAGCTATAAGCATATTATTATGAATCGAGTAGATGGGAAGAGTCATAGTCAAGTATTGGTTTATGATGCAGTTGTAAGAAAACTAACATATGAGGATAAAGATGCAAAAGGAGATATAGTTAACATTTATCAAAAACCACAAGCATTGATTAAATATCTTATAGATCTATGTTCAAATGAAGGAGAATGGGTTTTGGATTTATTCTCAGGTTTAGGTAAGTTTTATTATACAAATTTAAATTTAAATATTGTCTTTTTACTTTTTATGTCTCCATACTAATTTTCTTACTTATTTTTTTTGTGCTTGATGATTAGGTACAACACTAGCATGTTGCCTACTAAAAGGAAGAAATTGCATTTCCATTGAGAAAGACCTAGTTCAATGCAAATTTATTCAACAAAGAATTAACGCTCTTAAATTCCTTCCAGATGCGAAGCAAGAAGTTGGTTTGAGGAAAGGAGATTTTAATGAATCACGTGTGGCAAAAAAAGCAAAAGAACCTCAACCACCATTATATGGAAAGATTGGAAAGGGGCACTTTGGAAGATTTGCTGACATGAAAGATCCATTAGAAGACGACAATGATCAAAATGAAGAAGAAAATGTTGCGGAAGAAGCCATCAATGTTGTTCTAGATGATGTTGAAGATGTATTAGTTGATATTGTTGATGATGTTTAAGTTATGCTTGCAAACAAAGCTTATTTTTTAGAACTATTAATCAGCTTTACTTGTAATGTTTAGACTTTGATATTTTATGAGAACAACCCTTTTTTTTTTTGCAAAAAACATGTGATTGCTATTATTTTTTGACATAAAATTCAATAAAAATGTTGTTTTCTTAAGTTTTTTTGTTAAGATTCTCCCAAAAAATTATTTTATTTAACATGTTTTTTCCAACAAAAACTCTGTAAAAGTGTATTTTTTGCATTGTATTTATATTGAAAAATTGTATTTTTTTGTCATATGGTTCAAAATATTGGTTTTTAGCGACAATTTTTTGATGTGCATTGAAAAATTATTTAACAATACATAAACATGTAGAAAATATAAACTTTAGAATATTGACCATTTTTCCATCTTTTATGTATGTGAAAAAGTGAAGATATCATTATTTTTTTTTTTTTTTTAAACAATTACATAAATGCACTTAAAAATAAACATCTCCTGAGAAAAAGAAGACATTAGAAAATCTATAGTGTCAAAATCAATCCTATAAAAAAAACGTTGGTGATGATACACCACCACTATTCAAAAAATAAAATAAAAAACATCACTTAAAAAAAAAAATTAATTAAAAAAAAAACAAAATGAAAAAACTTAAAGTGCCAAAAACATGTAAAATTTTTTCTTGATTACGCATACCACTTTTTCAAAATCGGGTGTTTTTCTTGGTACTTCAAAAAAGTAGGTAACAATGAGGTTACCTATTTCATCGTGCTTTATTGTTGTTGTTCTTGGTGAGCCTTGGGAACCTCTTGTATGGCTGCAAGGGTTCCTCTCTTCAATGTGTTGGCTGATCCAACTACTGCTACAGATGGCTGCCCCTCCATGAATGTGACAACGTTGGTACAAGGCTCCTCAAATCGATAAGAGGACTCCTCCTCCTCCTCTGATCTTATATTGCCAAATCTTCTGATTATCTGATGAGTGAAATCAGAAAAAGTAGGTACTCTTGCACGACTTCCATGGCTGAAACTCCAAGAGCTTGCCTTGCCCTCCAAGTGCAGCGCTGAGATCTCCACAACCTCTTTTTCCACTACTAGATGTAGTAAGAAAAATGCTTCTAGTTTCATCACCCAAGTCTCTGCTGTACACTTGAGTGATCCATCAAATGTAGACAACAGAAATATGTTGCCTCTTATCATTCTCTCACTGCATGGTCTTCTTTCTTCTCTCAGTTGAACAAATTGACAAAAATCTAGGGTCTCTTTGAAAGCCCTCGGTTGGCACTTGTATTCTGCCAAATACCCAGTCAAGATCTCATGTTCTAAGTGGTCTTCTTGCTCTCCACTTCCTCTATGAGAACAGGAAGTGCATGGATCTTCTTCTTTCTCTTGAAACCTTCTAGAGGTCTCACTGCAACTTTCTTCTTCTTGAAACCCTCTAGGAGTTTCATTGCTTTCTTCTTCTTATTTCTTCTTAGATATGAAAATTGATGAGAGAAATATTATCCTCTCCATAATTTTGTTCTCTGCTACTCCTCTTTTTAGCACTTTGTCTTGAAGCCCACAGGCTGAGCCAAAGATCTTTCTTTGATACCACTGTAATATTCCAAATCTGGAATTTTCTACAACAATAAGAATACCCTAAGGTATTCAAAAGTTGGAGAGCAGAAAGTAATCAATTATAACTGATTTTATATTACATATCCTTCATTATAAACAACAACAACTTTACTTCACTTCTTGACTCAAAAGGGTGGGGAAAAACAGTGATTTATGCCCTAAAATGATTAATTTCAGGGATGTGCGTAAAAATAAGGAGGGATGATGGTTGGTTCCTTTAGCTTAGGTTATATGAAACTCCCATACCAAATTTCAGCCCAAAAAAATAACGCTAGCTAGGTTAAACAACTCTCCCACTCCCAGAATGGCTTAAAAATGTTGATTTCCCATGACCTAGAGTATGCAGAATGTGACTGAAGCATATGTAGCGTAACTTTCTGAAGGAATTAGGTGCAAATAAGTATGAAAATTAGTTAATTAGACCTATGATATGATTTATGCAATATATTAGATAAAGACAGAAGTTTTACATGGATCAAGGCTTCAAAATGAGATACTGCAACACAAGAGAATGTAGAATAAGATTGAAAACCTAATTTTCAGGGGGTTGAAGCATTATTTCATTATATTTAAGATCTAGGGCAGATAATTACATAAAAATATAGATCTATTATAGATCCATATTCCAAAGAGGCTCTTCTTTACACTCCCCTTGGGGATCTCAACAAAAGATGGATATCAATGAGTAGATCTGAGATCTAAGCCACAGATCTGCAGTAATATTCAGAAATTTCTGAAGCATATGATACACAACAGATAAGATCTGAAATGAACATGGATTGTTTTTCCAATCCATGGATCACCATAGTGAAGGGAAGGGTCCCTTTCACTAGAGATCTTTCCTCCAAGCTGATACAAAAACCCCACTACAACTCTGCCTACAAAAGGACACAGTCTCTTCAAGGAACTGTGCAGAGGGTGATGTAGAATAATTTGGCCTGATGCCAAGATCAAAACTTAAGCTCAAACAATGGCTTCACTCTTCCAGGAGGTTAAAAGACACACTCACTAAGAAGAGGCTCCAATATAAGCTAGATCTGGACAGATCTAGAGTTCCACTTGTTGCAACTTACAAAAGCAAGAAAACCCCACTAGATCTGCATTGTAGTTGGAAGTAGAAGCTTGGTCTCCAACCAGATAGTGGACAAGCAATACAAGCTCTCCCAAGAGCTCCTCAATGGGAAGAGATGGAACTCCTAAATAGGAAATTCCCATGCAATCTAGGCTAAGCAGCCAAGAAAGATGTTTTTCTAAACAGAAAAAAATTTAGAAATCAAAACATGAAAAACCTCAACATGTTTAGTTCCCCTTTCTTTTATAAGATGAGAGCTTTCCAAAACCCTAAACCACCTTCATTCATTTAACCCTTTTCACATGGAGGACCTTCTTCTAGAACTGTGTTGATCATCTAGGAGGTTCAATGTATCTGGACTGTGTGATGATTTGGTCCTGCTGACCCAGTCAAATGGCTTAATCCTGTTTCACACACAAGTGGATTTTATTAAGACAACCCTGATTTGCCTTTGTTCACATTGGGCATGTATTTATTCTTTTATTAGGAGTTTTTGACCCTCCTTTACATAATTATTCTTTGAACAAAGAAAACAAAATGAAATTGAATATTCCTATTAAAATAGGAATATTAAACTTATTTAATAATGTACTAATTATCAATAGTGCAATGTACTAATTATCAATATTAGATTGCATAGATATTGGGCTAGACCCTATGATGAAGTGACTCAGATACCACTCTTTAATTTAGTGCTATGACTACAAGAAAGATAATTTTCAATTGTTTCAAAAGTTTGTTGCTTATAAAGTAAACTATTGAGAAATTGTCTCAAAGATTTTGAAGGCTACAATTATTGTCATAGAATAACAATGTCTATAACCAATTAAAATGTTTTTGTGATAAAATAAGTTGTCTAATTAAGAAGCATAACTCTTTTTTCTCTTTTTTCTTTGAATGTTTTGTATGTTTATTCTCTGTGGGATTGTAAGTGAAGATTGGTGAAAAAATCCCTTACTAGGTATCCCGTGATTGAGATGTTATGGTAGTCCTTAGTTTTGAAGCATTAAAAGCTTTAGGCTTGCATAGATATTATGTAGTTAATGAAAGTCCAAGGAAATTTTACATACATTTCTTAGTTGTATTTTGTAAATATGTCTTTCTTTCAACTTCTTCAATAATTATTAGAATCTCCTCATGGAACAGGCAACCTATAATTCTTACACACAACATGTTCCTTCTATTATTTCAATTGTGGTTCATTATAAGATATTATTTCTATTTTAACTAAGTTATACCTAAACCACTTTTTCATATTTTATTGTATTAAATCTTTTTCTTGCATTCGTGGTCCAAAATTTTATTTTAATAGAAGATACCTTTTGTATATTCGTGATTAAAAATTTCCCCAAAAAAATATCATTGAATCATAATTTTATTTTTTTAGATTGTAATCTTGTAGTCAAAAAATTACTTACTATGGTCCAATAAAATAATTAAAGTTTCAAAACTACTAGTTATAAATAGTAAAAGTAAAAATTAGTAAACATTGCTTTGGGTAAATATGAGTTCGGTTTTTTACAAATTACTAATAAAGCATAAATGTATGCAAAACAAATTTATGCATATAAATAGTACATTACACATATATAACTAAATGTGATTATTTCTAATATATATATATATATGATCATGTCTCTTATTTACATCTTAAATTTTGCAATTAAAATTAATTAATCATAAAATTAAACTTTATTCATGGATCTTATCAACATGAAAATGTCATTTTTCTCATTGAATAAAAGGCAACCATTTCAAATTTACATATACACCATCCTACACATACAAGTGATAAACCAATACATTTAAATAAAAAGGTGAAATATTCACGCCTATCTTTTTCCAACTTCTTTGCATGAACCATAAAAAGCATTTAATTGAAATATTGTAAAATTAAAATGTATTTAAAATGAAAATATAATTTATGATAAATGTTATATATATATATATATATATATATATATATATATATATATATATATATATCTTATCTTAATTAATTTCTTAAATAATTAGTATATCTTTCTATTTTTTCATTTTCTATTATTTTAGTTTAAAACGTTAGTATGAATATTTATTATATTTACCACATTAAAAGGTCCAAAATGTCTTTATTGCATTTAATTTAATTTAAGTAGATAAAAATCAATTAAGAAAAATATTTTAAAATTTTTATTCAATTTTAAAATTTTTCTTTTTTTAATTGTTGACGAAGTATTATTCTGGTTTTAGAAATAGATTTTTTTTTTTAAAGATTAAAATAAAAAATAAAAACTAATTTCTTTGCACTAACAAGAATTTTATTTTAATGAAATTATAACATAAAATTCAATTTCATAAATTGAAGATTTATAATATTACAATGTGCATGTGTTATTTAAAAAAACAATATGCATGAAATATCTTTTTTAAGATATTTTTAAAATTAAGTATAAACAAAAAAACAATTGATACTTGAAAATTATTATACACCCTATAAAGAAAGGCTAAGAGCCTTAAACCACTGTAATTTAATGTTCTAAGAGCTTTAAACCTGCCTAATTTAATGTGTTAAGGCTCTTTAATGTGTTAATGTGCTAAAGAGCCTTAACACATTAAATTAGACAGGTATAGACCTGAAAAAAGAAAAGAAAAAAACAAAAGAAAAAGCAATACATATTACAGGAACAATACATAATCTTTTGAATTTTTTACTAATAAGTGAAAAATACACATTTCTATTCCATCATGTACAATATTTATTTAGTATAATGTCCATCATGACTAACACACCAAAACCGTGATTTTACAAATATAATGTCCATCAACATTAACACACTACTCATCAAATCTGTTAAATGTAGCAAATGACCATTTTCACACAAAAACCAATGGTCAAATCAGTAAACTGTAACCACAGGACCATTCTCAAGGCTTGGGACGGGAGTAAATATAATCAATGTCTTCATATGATTTTGATGGGCTTCTTTCCCGTAATCTTCACCGGATGAAGAACGTAATTTTCCAGCCATTCCTTGTTCATAGGCACTCTAATATCTTATGATCTCCACCATGCATGACCAAGTTTTATAAGTTTAACTCCACAACTGAAATTCAATAAACAATTCACAAATATGAATTTTGATAACTCATATCTTACTTTCTTGGGAGTGTTTTCGTTGGAATTAATCTTACAATTGGAAAGTCAAACTTCACTCTTTTTTGCAACCATAATTTTCATGAGAACTCTTAATAAAAACATATTTATATTTTAAGTTTTTCTTGTAGATTCATCACATTATTAATTTGGTTATTAATGTTCGGAAATTCAAAATAAAAAATATTACATCCAAAAATAATCACAAAAATTTTCAAATCACAAAAACCTAAAAAAATAATGAAATGCTGGGCACCTTATACCTTCTGATAGCAATCACAAAGCGATTGAGTAGCACGTTAATAACAAAATCATCACACACAACACTACAACACCTGCATAAACTTGATAACATGGAAACTAATCCTTTTCGATCATAGTGAGATCTGAAGAGCACTGAACAACCCAAATATGTTTATCACAACACTAAGTTCCCAAATGTATATATAGGGGAGTTACATAGATCTGTTGTTTGTCACCGTGAATTATGGGCGTTTGCAAGCCACAGAAACGTGTGCCGCTCGTTTCACTTTTTTGAAATCTTGTAACATCCATGGAGAATTCGTTCACCACCAAAATGGCCTCCGATGGTTTGTTGCAGCAGCTGCGAAGAGCATCCACTGAGCAGTTTTATAAATTCAAATTTCAAATTAAGAGCGAGGTTGTCAAATTCAAACTGGCTATCGTTAATGCGTACAATGTATAATTTTATGACTAGCTTTATTTTCCAGTTCATTGGCCCATAAATGCGCCAAGGCAGGAAATGTCCGCCGTCAAATTAGATGGTGGGCATTTCCTGCCTCGACGCATTTATGGCCAGATGGACTGGGAAATAAAGCTCGCCTAATTTTATCCTCGCATTCCTACAGTCTGCCTCTGGTGATGGTAGTAGAGATACGGAGGAGCTTTCCGGAAATCCCTGAGTCACGTCTCCCATGGGAATATGTTAATGGGCTATAGTTATGTATGTGAAACAACTACCGTAGGGGCATTAAATGGCATATGGCTGTTTATTTGTTGCAAACATAATTGGCATTGTATCGAACTTGTTAACTCTGCGAGAAGAGCCGTACCGTATTGGAATCGAACTAATTATTCATCGTACCTATCCGAACTAACAATTTTTGTATTTATATATATATATATTTTGGCCAGTAAGGCCGAACTTGGTAGTTATGATTATAATTGGATATTCTAAGAAATAAAAGTTATATTTGCATATATTTCTTTAACAAATAAAAGTTATATTTGCACACAAAATATATATATATATTTTAATTTAAAAAAAAAACCAAAAAAATATTTTAAGTTCAACAAAATCTATTACTAATTTGTTATTTGAAGTAAATTTTCAATAAACAAAATTTTGTAATACAGATTAGTGGCTTAAAGCCATAAGTAGTACAAATGAAAGTTGAAAGAGCAAAACTTCAACTATCAACCAAATCAACATTTGTAATTGGGAAAATGTGATCATAAACTAGAAAGTGGACTATATGAGAGAGCTTAAAGGAAGCATTCATAGGCTAGCACTTGTTGTGAAGTTTTGATAAAGATCTTCGTGAAAGCTTATTATTGAGGAGTTAGAATTTGTTTCTAAGTTTTATCAAGTTATATCACTTTGTTTTAAAAAAATCGTTTAGAAGTTTAGGAAACTAAAAGAACAAAAAATCGACTATAAGTGAAATTAACAATGGAAATTGGGAACATGTGCTCATAAATTAGGAAGGGAATTAAATGTGAGAGTTTAAATGAAGTATTGTTAGGTAATTATATTATTGGGAATTTAAATAAAAATTTTCAAATTTTTTTTAGGTGAGGATGCTTAAATATGTTCCTAGGTTTTATAAGGGTATGCTTACTTGTTTTTAGAAGGAAATTACATTTTAAATCTATCAAGAATTGGTAAATTCTAATAGAAATTTAAAAAAATTGTTAAATTTGATAATCTTTAAACTTATATTTCATCTCTTACACTGGTAAATTTTAATAGAAATTTAAAAAATTGTTAAATTTGATAATCTTTAAACTTATATTTCATCTCTCACCATAGTTGAATATATTGAAATTCTTTGATTTGTTGGCTGATTTGAAGTTCTTGATCAAGCTAGTCACCTAAATCTGCCTAAATCAAACATTTCTCAACCATTTTTCCTAGTTTCGCCTTACTAAACTTCAACCACCAGGCACACCCCCACCCGCTCCACTTTTTGTTTTTTTTAATAAATAAATATGAATTTACTTATTATTTGAAGATTACATACATAATTGGAGTTACAATCTTGGAGTTGTGTTTCTTCTAATATCACAATAAAATGAGGGGATCAATTAGAATTAAAAGCAAATTCTAACCCTTTCAAAAGTAAAGGATAAAAAAGAACTAAATAAGTGCATTAGAGTTGTCCAAAGGATGTGCTAGAGTGAAAATAATAATGATAACCGAGAGATTGCCAAAGAAAATGCATGTGATCTTAATTACTTGTATAAAATAGTGTTTTTTTGCAGAATATATAATGATCACAAAGATCATGTGAACACATAATATGATATTACAAATGATGTTTGAGGCTATGCAACTCAAGTAGGCGATCCTCTCAAGAGGGGAAATACGCAATACAAGCAGGTGCACCACCCAAGGGGGTTGTTACATTGATATATCCAAGTTGATTAGGTTGGCCTTAACCACAATATGGAAATACAATAAATGATCACACTAATGCCTGATAAAGTACATTAATGGCAATGAAGTTTGGCCATATTTGAAGGTGAGGTTTACAACATTATTCCCACCCTTCCTCAAGTGGAATTGAGGATTGTATAGAGAAATGGTGAAAAACAAGCCTGGGTTTATGGATATCCGACTTAATGCAGACGTTGAATATGGTCAAAATATGAAGAAGTTGAGTTTATGAATATTTAGCCCAAAATATGAGTGGGTTTCTAGACACCAACTCAATTAGTTTGGCTATTGTTGATATACAGATGCGGATTAATGTATGGATACCCAACTAGAAATAGAGTTGAGCTTATTCACTACATCCCTTACTTTGAACATGAACCATATGGTGAAACATATGACTCCTATATAAGCCATATCTCCAACACCAATATGGTTCCGCAAAATGGTGATGGTGGCCTATCACATATATGTAGAATAATGATCCACTTAAGGTCCAAAGGGTGACACTCAATGACTTTGATCATAAAGATGTTGAGTGGTACATCCAAAAAATATTATCGTCATACAATGGAAGGAATACATCCATTGAAATATGTTGAGAATCATTTTTAGAGACATCTATAAAGAATAATGGGAAAAACTATGGAATTGTGAGTAGAAACTACATTAATAAAGGTGAGAAAGTACCCGACTCCTTCACAAAAACAAGTAGCTATAGCCTTGAAAATGTCAGTATGAACCAACTTCAATGAATTATAAGAGGCCTTGCATCAAAATAAAATGAAGCCTATTCTAGTAAACCAAAAATGATTGAGACATAAAACATGTCTCTAAATGTGGTGGGGTTCATAAGGAGATCATCATATCTTTGAAAAGGTAAGGCCAAATAGGAAATTGCAAATTAAACATGTAAAGGAAGTCTTAGTGGAAGGTACATCAATAACGTAAAGTAGATCAAACTATAAAATATCGATCATAATAGGTTGAGAATCATTTGTAGAGGAATCCGTTGGAAGAGGTAGTGGAAATGATTTTAAAGGATTGTGAATAGAAACTCTATCAAATAGAGAATATATACTAGAAGGATCACATGGATAACATGATTAAAGATGGGCCTACACACTTGAACCAAAAAATATGAAATTGAAAATTGATGATGTCATACCTTGATCAAGGATAACACAATAGATCAAGCTCACATGCAAAGTGCATAACTAGATTTATACTATAAATCATGTCACTAGCACTATTACTTCTATGAGTTATTCAATATCTTCAAGATAAGCTAACAAATACTTGAAGGCACTATTGTTTATGTGGAAAACAATGCATATATATTTTTTGGTGTTAGAGTTGCTTAAACATAAGTAGATCCGTCGAATATGGAAACAAATATTTTAAGTTAATTAGGGTTATTTAATGTCGAGGCTTCATGAAGTCTTCAAAGAATCCTTTGAATAGATATAAGAAATAAATAATACCACTGCTTCCAAAAAGTGTTCATTGTATTGCTTTTATTATAAGGCAGCACATGCCATAGCCAAAAAAATGCATTTTGAAAAAAAATATTGCTCAAAATGAAAAAAACTTGATAGTGTTGGGTTTTGAAGAAAGGAAAAACACTAAGAAGGAAAGCATTGACCTTATAAAGAGGGTAAAAATTCTCAAAATATATTCAGGGGACCCTAAACTAAACAAAACCTTTGTATAAGTGAAAACACAAAAATAAGAGTTTTGAACCTAGGTGATGATGAAAAACCTTTGGACCAAACATTGACGTGAGACTTAAAAAGAGATGAACCAAGTGAACTTTCGGATTAGTCACCATAATGAGCTTTCAAAGGTGAGTTAAAACCTGAGCAAATGCTAAACAAAAGATGATTTGAGAAACTCTAGTTTTGTGATGCTTAAGGAAATGCCTCTATAAAAAATATTTAGATTACTTGTAGAAAGAAAATAGTTTTGGAAAGCTCAATTATATAGCACTTAGGGCAATGCTACTAGCCAAAAATCTCCAAAAAACTACAATTGAAAGATGAAATTTGGTAAACCTATTTCCATAATTACAAAAACAAATGTTGACACTAGACAAAAGTCTCCAAAATTTTGCTCAGAAATTAGCTTTGAAACCCTAACAATAAAATTATAGTGATGTTACTCATTGATAACCATGGAAAAATTACTAATAAATTATAAAAATTAATTAGTGATTAAACCATATGATGGGTGAATCAAATTGAATGGACAAGAGCCCTATAATTTATAACAACTAAATTTATCACCTTAGAAAATTTTGTAATTAAATTTGTTTAAAATTACTCACACACACACACATTAAAGGAAATTTAAGCCTGAAAGTGGTATCGCAAGGAAAAATAATAAAATAATAGTTAAATAATAAAACAAGAATTAAACATTTTAGAGGGAAAAGAAGAAAAAACTAGATTTTTAATTGTATTTTTGGCTGATCTCCTTACAGGTTTACTCAAATTTCAAGTGTAGACACTTGTTGGATGCAAAATTAAATTCCACATCCAACAAGTACCCATTATGCATACTTTTGAGAAGACCCACATTGATAAAAAATAAAGATACATTAAAACAACGTGTATACAATTAAAAAAAATCGTTTTTCTTCTTTTCCCTCCAAAATATTTACATGTACCTCTTTAAATTTAAAATATTTTGATTGGTTTACATATTATGACATGGAAATTACATGAAAATTTTATGGGCACTTTTAGGCTAAAATTTCCTCTCTCTCTCTCTCTCTCACACACACACACACACACACACACACACAGATACTGATCACCATAGGTTAGATATACCATGGTATTGTAAACATTATAAATATTTTACATTTAGTTAATAAAATGATGATGACATAGGCCAATAGACTATGTGTACTTATAGGGTCAATGATACCATAAGAGAGGAAAGGTAAGGGGGTATAAGATATTTCGTTATTATTCCTTATTTATTCTACCTTATCATTTAACCTTATTAAAGCTACTAGTAGTGGAGAAATCCACTTCTTAAAGTTAATCCATCACTCTTATACTTTAGTAAAGTGTCTACTCTAGATTATTTGAACAAGTAGTTGGGGGGGGCGGGGGGACTTCTTGCTCAGGGAAAATAAATGGGAAAATTGGAATAGGGGAAAAGCGGCAGAGAGGGAGGAAAAGAAAGTGGGATAGAACAGACTAAGCCTCAAGATAAAAAAAATATCAGGATGATATAGTTAAAAACCAACAATGAAAATTAACATTATTTTTCCGAAAGAGCCATGAAATTAGGAAATCCACAGGAATTTTTGTGACATCAACTACACCTTTCTATGTATTATTTGAAAAGCATTATATGAAGATACTTCTGAGGCACTAAGAAGAAGAGGATGGTCCTTGCATTGTGTGAGAGATATGTAATATGGGTACTTGTATATTCTTTATTCTTCGCAAAAATTAACTGTGAAAATTGTCTTGATTGAATTTCTTGCATACTGAACTCAAAGCCATTATTCTCACTTCACCCTAGTGGTATCATACTTATCTAGGTGAATATTGGTGGCCACGCGCCTATTTCAATTGGAATCCCAACATTTTTTCTTTCATTTTCCTTAGTTGTACCACAATTTACTATTTTTGAAATTTTTTCGGGTCCTGAACTTTCAGAACCATTTTGAGGCCCTAAACGACATTTTTTTTTGAAAACAGGTAAACCCATAGCCATCAACAAGGGCTTATAGTCGAAAGCTGTATTCCTTGGATATATATTTCTAAAAAGGTATCATAAATGTCAAACATAGATCGAATGCCAAAGTTATGACCCTGGGAAGTTGATGTACCAATTTACCCCAACGAGGCCCATAGATTTTTTGGGCTTCATCTCTTAGGGTTAGGTTTTTGGATGTTTAGGGTTTTCCATTGTTTCTCAATAGTAAATAGGCCTTCGAGCCTCATTTTAACACAATTCAAAAGGCATGTAGCCACCACATCTCTTCTCAGAGATAAGCTACCATCGCTTGAACTAGTTTATTACTGTTATGCATGTAACAATTTTTATACTTTGTTATTAATGAATTAAAGTTCTATTTTCACCGTAGCTCTGTGTTTCTGTTTATATATGTAATTAATTTCTTTCCTTCATAAATACATATCAATGGTATCAGAGCGGTCTGCTCTTTCTTTCTTTTTTATGTGCATGTCCCCAATGAGGTCAGGGCATAAGGAGTTGGGACTTGAACTGGTTGAGCCTTTGCAAGGATGTCCTTGCCGACACTGACAACATCCCATGGAAGAAGAAAAGAAATACAAGGTAGCAAGGGATCTTATCAAACTGTTTCTTGAATAACCCCTCGAGCGATAAAGGAACAATATGATGGACAACTTTGCCTAGATCCTTTGGCGGATGCCCACAGGAAAAACATCTTCATTCGATAGTCAATTTGGAGGTGCCACCCCCTTCATGGTACACGTTAAATTTGATATAACCATATTTGAAGGTCATATAGATGCATATGTTGTAGATAAATGTTGAATATATTGGAAGGTTTTTTTCGTTCCATAGTTTATGCGATAGGGAAAATATTAATTTTTCATTGCTTAAGGCCACCCCCCCTGTCAAGGATTGGTGGGAAACTTACTGTAAGAAAAAGGCCAAGGAACCCTCTCTGTTTATAACCACACCATCAGAATTATTTCCAAGATACTATCAAGGAAAAATATTACCCTGTAGGGAGCTATAAGGACAAGTACATAAACTGGACCACACTACGACAACAAAGGGACCAATATGTGCATGAGTTCACAAATATTTTCCATACTATATGCAAAAATATGGGTATCAAAGACCATGAGTGACATCTGGTGCTCAAGTACTGCAACTTTCTACAAAAATACATTCAGGAAGAAATGGAGTTCTTGGACATCTCCTTTCTTAGCGCAACATACCGATATGCTTCCAAGATTGAACATAAATCACAAAAGAAGCGCGACTTTGGATGTACAAATAAAAAGAAATTAAAGAGCACCCCCAAAATGAAAAGCAAAAGACAAATCTAAGGTGGAGTGGCCTAGGATAACCCATCTAAGTTGTAAGAAAAGAATGACACCACGAATATGAAGAAGGATATAGGAAAGTGGTGTGAGTTCCACAAGAGCCCCACTCACACCAAAAATGAGTGTCACATAAAGTAGTCATTGGTGGCTGAGCTAAAAGATTCAGAGTTTGATGCATGTTTTTATTCTAAGCAAAAACCAAACAATGGGAATGATAAGGGGAAACTAATTATTGATGTAGAACCCAATGCCACTATTTCCACCACTAAGTTCTAGAAGTATGAGCTCGAAGATCTAGAGGAGCGGGAGAATCTCTTCCACTCATAGATGTGGGTGAAGGGTTCTTAACTGTAGTTCATTGTCAACTGGAGCCAAAATAACCTAAATTCAGTAGATGTAATTAATAATTTGGGCCTACCGACTGTACCACACCAGCAAACATACACAATTGGGTGGTTCCACCAAGGATGAGATCTCCGCGTCCGGAATCAATGTCACCTTCTCTACAACATCAAGCCCTTTACGGATGATGTACTATGTGATGTTGTTCCTATTGAAGTTTGTGATGTGTTATTGGGCCAACCATACTTGTGGAAGCATCATGTTGTGTATGATTCTATGCCTCACACTGTTATTATTACTTTGGGAAATAAGTTATACATGATACCAGAGGTAGCCTCACCTACCACTATCTCTTTGATATCTGCTAAGGAATGTAGTAATATCATCTATGAATAGGATTTTTTCTTTTCTTTTTGATTCGATATCAAAGTAAGGGGAAGATAGTGGCCACATTCATGGCCGCTAGAAAGGGTTCCTCCACGTAGTAGAAGCAAGTGGATAAGGTGGTGTAAGAATATAGGGCCATCTTATCCTCATCAATATGGGTAGCTTTTCTCTATCATGTCAAGTATTCGATTGATATGACTCCCATAGAACCTCTACCCAATGGGCCGATATATCATCGCTCCATTCTGGAAAATAAAGAAATCAAGTGGTAGATCCAATAGTTTCTGCAAAAAGGGCACATCCGACCAAGTTCCTCACCTTGTGGGAGCTCGATTATACTTGTACAGAAAAAGGATGGAGCCTATAGGATTTGCATTGATTATTGAGAAATTAACAAAATCACTGTTAGGAATAAGTATCTGTAATATTCCTGCTTAGCAATTCTATTAAGTAGAAATATTAAATTTTTCCAATTCTGTTACTATTTTGATTTTGACTTGGGAAGAGTGGGAATGGGGACCCAAAATGAGACTTATGCATTAGAACACCCCAAAAAATTATCCCAGGGATACAAATTTTGGCTATAGTGGAATATGGGGGCCATTTGAAGCAAACTGTGACCCACAAAGGGACCACAAAACCATTGGAGCCAAGTTAGGTAGGAGGCACAAGTTGGGACCACAAGGACGTTTAGGAGGCTTTGGAAAAAAGAGGCATGGGAGGCTCATTTTGGTCATTCATTCATCACTTCAGAATTTGTCTCTTGACATAAAATGCTTGAGCAGGGAGCCAAGTCTGCATGTGCTGTTCAACACACAGGTATTTCTGAGCAGAGATCCCAACCCTTGCTTCAGTGGACTTCGAGTGCCATCCAAAGGAGGGATTCCCACTTAGTTATGGTTCAATTTAGTAAAGAAGCAGGGGCCCATGCACTATAGGGTAAAATTCTTGGGTTGTTGGTTATTGAATATCCCTTTCAAGGCTTTCCGGTGCCCGAGGCAGACAGTAAGATTAGCTTTATAGTTCACAAAGATGGCACATACATATTCATATGAACTTAAAACAACTTGATGGAATAAGATAGAAGAATACCTCTTTAATGATCTTGAAGTATTTTGGAGAGCGCTGAATAGCGAAGCAGGGATATTTCCTCACCAGCTCCAAATCTTGACCCTGCAATCAGTCAAAGCACCCGTGTAATCTCCACCATAACATACATTTCCTATCAATTAAGTCAATATATAATAAACATTTAAACTATGCACATCTAAGCCATTCATCTCATGCTATATAAGTGATTAAATAATAATGACAATATCAACGCATAGAATGGACAAAACAGATACAGTTCTATTGATTTATAAAAAGGAGGATTACAACCGTCAGTTGTACCAAGCCCTCCTCAGCCTTCCAATATCTCTATCTCTCAAAGTGGTGATGTCTTGATCAACAAGTTCTCAATGAACCTCTTTGACCTTTGACCTTCACACTACAACAATGATCTCTACTTCACAAGTATTCAAAAACTTTGACAATCCTTCGACCTTGAACCAAGAGCCTTCAACTCCATTTTATAGGAGATGGAGAGAGCAATCATTTCCCTTCTCTTTCCACCAGTTCTGAATAGAAAAAACCAAGATTTTTCCTCAACTTCCATGCTTTTTCCTTCCTTGAGAGTTCAGTTGTTTATGGCAAGGCCCAATAAGAGATTAGTGCTTTGCAGTTTCCTTTTTGTACTGACTCTCTTGTGAGAAAAAGCTGGAAATTCAAACCATTCTCCATGGGTTTTTCCCGTTCCAAACTCAAAACACGGGTAGCACTGCCCTATAGTGTAAACAGATCATTTCCCTAGCCACTAACGCAGTCTATTCACTGATCAGGTGCGTTATAACGCTCTTGTGTTGTCATAGTGAGGCGTTACCTTGGCAGAAATAGGTTTAGTTTAGGTCTTCGTATTCCTTCCATATTTATCTTCTCCTCTGAGTTGATGAGGAGGTATTTTGACCTGTAACAGATGCCCCCTAAAGTGTGAGGTCAGAGACGAAGACGATGGCCGAAATACTTTATAATGTGTGTAGTAGAGATAAAGAGATTGAAAGACTGAGGAAAACCTGAAACAACAACATATGTCAGAAAATATAGTATCTGCCTTGAGTCGGGCATTCCCATGCTCAGTAGCTTAAACAACATGATTTCTCTAGAATAGAGATATGAAGAATCTGTCCACCGATGAGCACAATGTGGAAGTGTCTGTCATAACAGGATCAGGCTGAAGAAGCTGTCTCCATAAACAATATCGCAACTTGGGGAAGGGAACACAACTTTAATGATGTAACCTTTGCCCCAAGGTCTTCACCGCCGATTCACTTAAATTGCATATTTCTCAACATGTGAATGAAGGAGCTATCATCGAACATGTGAGAAATCATCTGATTACCAGTCAATAATGAAAACTGTTAACAGACGCAAAGGTGGCCACCAATAATGATGATGGTCCCTAAGATTCACAGTACAATCTAGCGAGTGTGAATAAAAAGAGTTGAAGTCGAACACTTGTAGAATCATTCGATCAGGAGCTAATGATGAAGACTCCTAATCAAACACAAGACTACCTGCCACTGATGTCTTCAAGTATCTAGATACTGATGGGTTTCTGGATCAACTTCCTAGATAATATGTTGAAGTCGATAGGAAGAGATCTGTTGAAAGGTAGGCACTGATGCATCCTACATTATTCAACATGAACCGAAAACCAAATGATTTTGTTTATGATGGAGATAATGAAGAGTAAATGGGGATGTCAGGAGACAAATAATTTCTGGCACAATGAGCGGTTTGGTTGATAAGAGGAGCAATAGATAGCGAGATCTGCTTGAACAATAGAAGGCACTGTAATAGGGTACTAGGCAGCTTAGGCTTAATGAACACCAAAGAGTGTGTTAGGATTTTACCGATGTAGGGACACTGGGAGATGAAGGCTAATACTCATAGATGGTAGGGTTCGGCTAACTACAAAAGAGTTTTCTGGGAAGTGCCATGTTCAAGATTTTTTCTGCCAAATCAACCTTTCTGAAATGTAATAGAGGTAGTATCCATTTTGTCCAAATTTTTCCCCGTCTGATTAATTTTAACGAGTCCAGACAAGTAAACTCGGTGAATTTTTTATATTTAGAGACTCTGAAAAATATCATAAAAGACAACTTCATGCCCTGTCTGATTAGGTTTAACAAGTCCAAACGAGTAAACTCGGTGAATTTTTCATGTTTAGAGAGTCTGAAAATTTTCGTAAAAGACAACTCCATTGGGGTACCTTTGTCATGTCTTGATAACCGGGCATGAGAAAGGGAGAATAGTAAGCCCGAAATAGTTCATTTTCCATGAGTTAGTCCATCAAAGTCAGAAAAGTGAGAAATCTATGTTCGATGGACGTCTACCTCATTCTGTTATGAGTACGAGGAGACAGATTAAACTCATTACTCTTTGTGAAATTTTAACGAGTCCAACAAAGAAAAACTCGGTGCCCTCCGTGAAATTTTAATGAGTCATGTGGAGAAAACTCAGTGTCTCAGTGAGGTACAGCAGTCACATGGAAAACTCGATGTCCTCGCGAAGAAGGAAGTCACGCGAGAGACAACTCGGTTACTTTTTTACAGTCTAAAGAACTTTGAAAAAGGAAAATAATGGCTATTACTACTGTCGTAGTGATTTAGTGAGATGCTTGAGTCTAAACTTCCGGGGTTTCGGTTTTTAAAAGTAATGTTACCGATGAAATAGGTAACC